>ML790214.1:291503-320740 GCA_009831015.1 Picea engelmannii
TGACGGTCAGCTCCTTGGTGCATAGTCTGCCACCTGTCTTCCACTATCGAAAACTGCCCCCGATATCGGGAAATCGGACATCGGGATATCGGGATTTATGTTGCCATGTGCTCGGGACCTTTAGTTCCGCGACCCCCGACTCTGTGGGATCTCTCGCCACGTGCCTCTGGATCGGACGACCTGTATTCAGCCTTTAAAGAAAAGATACTTCTCTGCTACTAAATGTCGAGTAGATGGGCAACTCCGACACCCCGATGATCGTTGATTTTCTTTGCGGACGAATCTCGTCCGTCAATAGCAAGACTTAGCACGCTCGCTTGATTTGATACTTGGAGGAAAACAATAATTCTCCTGAGCTGTGCTTGAGCACTGCGTGCAACTTGCAGACCCGCGTGCTTCTCGGACCAGGGACAAGATTTACCCCCCGAACCAGAAATATCGCTAACAACGGGGGAAGGCATATCAACAGAAAAATGACTGGAGACCTAAGTTGCGGACTGAGCATTGTAGTTCAGCATAACATTGTAAAAAGAGGAAGGGTCCATCCCCATGAAATCAATAGACATCATGGGGTGGATAGCAGTGAATGAGGGAGTAAAAGAAACTCCATTGTCCATGATGATGAAACCCAAAATAGTCTCCTAAGGCCAACTAGTAGTCAAAGAGGATACCAAAAAGTCAAATGGCTAATATGCATGCAAACGGGCTAAAGTGGCTGAGTGGCCTCCCTCGCTAAAGAAGGTATGCCTTGTCCAAGAGGGACTTGAGACTCCCCACTAAAGTTTGGAGGTAACAGAATTAGTTATAGGGGCCCTCGTGGGCTTAACAACTAGTCGATCAGATCCCCTCGGAGAGGTAATCCTCCATAAAGGTTGTGTGTCGTCTGACCCCTATCTGACCCAAGGTACAAGCATAATAACCCCTGCAAGTAACCTATGAGATACCTAAGTCAAGCAACTAATAAAACACTGTATAATTGATGCACAAGTGAGAAGTCGTAAGTTCGGATCACCGTATGGGTAGGGTAGCAAGGCCCAAAATCTTGAAAGTACCACCTCTCAGGGAGGTATGGTCACTAGAAATATCCCAAAATACGAATAAATCCATAGAAATATCTCTAACGCTAGGCGAGTATCCAGGGGTTATCCCTTCCACTAACTTCGCGCGATCTCATGATTAACTCTGATGTGAGCGAAGCCTCCTAATATTACCAATTATAAAATGGACTTCTCAACTCCCTGTCTCAGACACATATGTTGATTTAATTGCCTTGGAGAAGTTTACTCACAAAATCCTATTCCAAGCCACAAAATCCTAAACTAGTTGGTGCACCCTAAAAAATAAAATTGTGGTTAATCAATTTTAATTTAAAGCATAAATTTTATTGGCCGTGATTACTCAAAAAGGTATGGAAGTGAAACTCATGATGTTATGACTTTGCAAGAAAATAAATATGAATATAATGAAAAGTCTATCTTTAACTTTTTCAATGAATGATATGCATATAAAAATAGTGAAATTTTCAATTTCAACTCTGCAATTCAGAAGTAAAATTCAATCTTTCACTAAATGCACTAAGCTAACGATAAAGATTGAAAAGACAAAAATGCCAAGAAATGTAAAATGCCTATTTTTTTGTATTTTCAATATACTAAAAAAGAAAATGCATGGACTGATAAGCAACCTGATATATAAAAGTTTACTGTGTATAAAAGAAATAACTCAAGAAGAATACCAAGCAGCTAAGCAAACAGCCCAGAGTACAAGGACAAATCAAAAAATGAAAAACAAAGAGAAAGACTACGCCCAAAAATTCAAATCCAAACAGGTTTCCTGTCGACCCAGAGAATCTCAATAGGCACTACGGAGACCTAAGAAGGCTCAACAATCATCAAATCCCACTCAACAGTCACTAAACCAAGAAAACAAGCAAGGGAAAGTGGTATACACAATCATTCAAGAGAAAAGTGCGTATATATGCATCTTGCAGTGAGACAACACATGTGTATATGCGACTATCAAGGAAAAAGGAGAGTACAAGATTTAAAACAAGGCCGGGAAAGGGAAAAAGGATGAAAACTCAGACCTAGGGTAAACATAATCTATTAAGCAGTGATACGACAAGAAACACAAAGGAACAAGAGCAATTCAAGTATAAAAATTACTTCAACCCTTAGAAGGAAGATCTATCCCCAGTATGGTCGCCAATTTTGTTACAAGGGAAAAAATATCTATGGCCAGGGTAAACCACAACAGATAGGTGTGACTACAGAAATCAACTCAATTCCAATGTATACTATATAAGCTAATGTGAAAGATAAGAAAGAGGCCTACCTCGATCCAACGTTCGATGATGTTCCACCGTTGAGCACTTCGACCCAAAGCTTTATACCTGCAACAAGTTCTCAACAAACAAGTAGAAAAAGTATATAGGGGTAATACAAAGGGGTTAGCACATTAGATAACATAATACATTAATAAACATTACAAACATGCCCATGTATAATAATCATATATTTTCAGGATACCAATAGGACGGGAAAGGAGTATTTCTATTAATAAATGATCAGCAGAAGTGACAACATTACAGACTTCCGCGTCAACACGGTTCGAAGCCAAGAAACCAAGTTCCTTCCAAATGGTCCTCCACCACTTCAATCCTCCACCAAAGGCAAGCTCATAGAAAAGAGACAATGAGGTTCTCTCAACAATAGGGAAAGAGCTTGGGGGTTGAACACTGTGTTCAAACTTGAGGGACAAAGGGATGCAGACTCAATATAAAGTAATTTCTCTAGAGTAAATTTGCTCTTAAAGTTGAATGCTTTCTCCTCTTTTCCATAGCTCAGAATTGTGCTTTTATAGCCTTCAAAATGCAACTGAAGGGCCGAGTCGGAACGTTTCCAGTATATGGAAGGCCAAGGATCAGAGATCTCCTATCGTGACATGGAAACCCGACTTCATTTTTGTATTTTCTGGCACAAATCCTGATGTACGCGGGTTGTAGTGGAGCAGCCTGCGTATACGCATGTTGTATAGTAGATAGGGCGCGTATATGTGGAAAAATATGTGTTTTTAGCTCTGGATTCATCAAAAAGGGATGACAAATTTGGATAGGGAAATGGAAAAAGGCCCTCTGTGCAAGATATTGATGGTGAGGCAATTCTTGCTATAACACCTAGTAGTGTATGGTACGGTGATCTTTTCAATTTATACTGAAACCTTTCAACATATTCTTCTAGTGTCTCATTTTCTTTTGCGGACATTTGAAAGATTTCGCCTTTCATATCCCTGGTTCTACAATAATCTTAATATTTCGTGAGGAAGGTTTGTTTAATTTCATCCCATGAATTTATAGTTCCTCCTCCTAATCCCATAAACCAGTGCAAAGTTGCTCCTTTCAAAGTGGAAGGGAACAAATTCAGTTTTGGGGGTTCCAAGGTGTAGTCATAACCTCTACACAGGACATCAAATTCGAATAAGAATGCATGAGGGTCCTCCGAGATTAATCCATGAAAGGTTGGCAGATTATGTAATGGGATGGATTTCATGGGGGAATTAGCAACTGGATCAACTATAGGTTATTCCAAATTAGAATTTTGGGTTCGCGGTTGATTTGGTTGTGCCATTTGGTCGAAAATATGCCAATAATCTTCAGGGGTTTCTTGGCCTGGGTGTTCTACTTGGGGTGATTGATTACTTGGTCCCCTATGGGATTTAATCGTCCTACCTCTATCTAGGATTTCAGGTGTACCTTCTCCTATCAGAATCACAGGAGATCTAGGATCAGGTGGTGGTGATGGGTTTTCTTTAGCAACCCCACTAGTCTCCCCTTATCCTTCTTCCAGATTACAAGAATTCCCCTCGTCTAAAGGGTTGAGAGGTGGAATATCTGTATTTTGAAAACTTTGTTTAGTCCCTTCAGTTCTGCTATGAACCTCAACATGGGTTGCGATTGGTGAATTTGATGCTTGAGGGATTTAGGTAGAAACTTTCTGGGGTCCAACCGAGGCTTGAGATTCAACTTTTTGGATGATGTTGTCTATGAAAGTTCTTCTTCCAGGGTGCACCAGGCCCTGATATTTTGTATATTTTGGTGGGGGCTTTGGTTTTTCAGGTTCTTTCTTCTTAGTCATACACACTTCACACAACATTCTAAGTACCTATATGATCTCTATGCATTAGTTGAAGGTAGGCACTGGCACAATCATTTTAGTTATTTCCTACGTAGGTTCTTACCTTTCGTTTTCAATACCTCATCCTCTAGAGACACAACCTATGCTATCTTTGACATTCTCCCCGACAATGACACCAGAATGTTGGGGTCTAAAGATGTCCTAAAACAACCTTAGTTTAACATTAATTTATCAACCATGGATTCATATTTTATTTCAAGAATATCAACAAAGTCTATGCAGATAGTTGTAGAGGTTAAAATCATGTAGTTAAAGCAAATATGAGTTTATCAACAATCAAGTTCCTCACACATTCATTAAAACTCTGAAACTAAGATCTCTACTCGAAAAAATCATAATCTGATCTATAACATGTTGTGAATTAAAGGCATTAACTAAATTACTGAATTTATCTAACTAAGAAACAATAATTGAATCTATGAAAATGCTTAATAAACTGATCTACCAATGATTATTTAACCTGCTAGAAAGAAACAACTAAGTACTGTAAATTGAGAAGGAACAACAAATGCAGAATTAAGTGAAACAACAATTGTAAATTTAATAAAGGGACAACGGCTGTGAAAATGAGAAGAACTGTCACGTAATAAACTACAGCGATGGAAACTGTAACAACAATCGATAACATTCAAATGAAGCATCTATCTTCTGTAATCAAACAACATAATCAATCTATAAAAACATCAACACACTCATGAATTTATCTTAACTATTGCAAAAGAGATTTAAATCACAAAAAAGAAATCAAATCAATACAATTATATATTGAGACAGTAACTCCTTCCGACTGGGCCCACGGTCTTCAAAACTACTGTTGTTAGAAACTCAGTATGCAAAAATGATAAAAACGCTCAAGGATTACATTAGATTCATAACTGGTAAAACATTTACAATAGATTTCTTGTACAGAGAAATTCAAATATTTGAATGCTTGGATAATTTTCTTCCATGTTTCTCTATGGTTCATTAACCTCTATATATTACAATAATATAGGTAAATTAATCTATCCAGAGGATTGAGAGATCCTCAGGATTGCTTTTACTATTTATAATGATTACAAAAATAGAGAATCAATCTTCCTCAAAACTGCTTTACGCCTGATTTCTTCAACCTCCAATAGTCTATGCATCTTCAAAATATTCCTAGCTATCTTGAGTTTAACAATATTTGTCCATTCCTACAATAAAATCAAACAATTCAAACCAAAATTGAGAAATTATCTAATATTACTGAATAATATTTCTAGAAGACATTTTAATCATTTTATTTCCTAATTATCTCTAATTAATGGAAAATTCAATCAAGATCATGTCATAAACCATGGTGATAAGGAGGATATTTGTACCTTTTTCTCAACTGAACACCCGGGAAGATGAAAATCCAAAAGGTTTGTGGGCCCCGATGGGGGTAGGTTATACATCAAATTCCCAGGGGCATAATGTTTTCATATGATCTCTGTTTGGGCCGCTCGATACACTGTTGGAAAGGTCTAATAGAGAAGAACAATTTTTGAATGGCCTAGGCTAGTTCCATTTCTAGTATCCTAGGCCGCAAATCCCCAAAAAATTTCGTTTAGGGCCTCAAAACGTCCCCGAAAGTTTGGAACTGGAAAAACTGTTGAAAAACTGCCAAGATGGAAAACTATTTTTCAAGCCTGTGGAATAGTTGGGTGGCCATAAATATCCACCTAGCTTAATCCTCCCTCCTTAGGAAGCAATGGTCTCCATTGTGTTCAGTTTCCAGGGGAGAGAGGGAAGCGTTTGTTGAATCTGAATCTTGGTGAGTTGCTTTCCTTGTTGGAGAAGTTGTGTTGCTTAGTTTGTTGAAGGTTGTCATGAACTTGTGGCTGGAAGGGTTGGACCTTTTTAACCAATATGGTTACATGAAATGACTGTGTGTAGAAAGAATCATTGTGCTTTGTTGCAATCTTGTCGATCTACTTTTGTTGGATAGAAGGTGCTTTTACTGAGGCTATAGTGGTTGTAGTGCCCTTCTGTGCATCTTTTGAACAGAGTATGAAGAAGCTTAATTTTGTAGTATGAGATACTACCTTGTGGCACTGTTTAGGTGGGATAATAGTTGGAACTACCTCTGGTATTCTATATATATGACCCCCAAAAGTAACAATGAAAATACAGGGTCGAGACTCATAAACAATAAGGTGCTTCCACATATATGGTTGGCCCAAGAGAACATCACATACATCCAGTGGGGAAACACCACATGATACCTCATCTTTTAAGGGATGGATGTCATATGACAATCAAAACTGTTGGTTGACATGACTATCTCATCCCTGGCAAAGCCACCCGATGTTGTATGGTTGCGGGTGTGGTGTTGTGGAAAATCCCAATTGTTTGACGACCTCTGCTGAGATAAGGTTCTTCTTGCTTCTGCTATCAACAATAAAATGCAGCGGGGTCCCCTTTACACACATTTGTGAATGAAAAAGTCTCTCCCCCTCTTCAGAATCTATTGGTTCTTCTAGTTGAAATGTTGTGGTTGTGATAATAGCAGTGGGGTCTACGTCGACGATCTGTATTCTATCAGTATTTTTTGAATCAGATTCTAAATCAGGGTTCGACTCCTTTTCTTTTCTCTCTGCCACAAATGATTGTTTTGAGCAACATTCAACGGTGTTGTGCCATGACATTTTGTGGAAATCGCACCATTTTTCGGTTTCCTTCTTCGTCTTTCTCTGACCCTTCTTTTCCTATGACTTAGATTGGTTTTCAAGAGGCTGTTTGTTAGGGTCATCTTTATCATACTTTGGTTGTTGCGGATATGCATTCCCAAACTCCCATTTGTTCTAGTGCTTAAATTTCTGCTCGATTTTAAAAACATATCGATAAGAAGGATTGAGTGATGAGATGTCCAGAAAATCCATTTCAGTTTGGATGTATCTATGTATATCCCCACAATATTTTAGAACCAAATGTCGTTCGGAGTCTTTGATACCCAACTTGGTGCACAAGGTATGGAAGGTATTGGTGAACTCTATAAATTCTTGGCCCCTCTCTTGCCACAGTGTGGTCCATCTCATGTATTGGTCCTCATAGTTTCAAACAGGGTAATATTGTTCCTTTACCACATCCACAAAAAAATCCCAAGTGGGCTCAGCCCCATATATTCAAGACTCCTCTGTGGAAATTTTCTCCCAGTAAGTTTCCCACCAATTTTTGACATGGGGGAGAGCCTTAAGGAGTGTGAAGGTGATCTTTTCCCTGTCAGATAAATTATGAACAAAGAAATAACGTTCTAGCTGATTTAACCATTTTTCTAGGGCATTCGCATCTATCTGCCCTTCAAATATGGGAATATCAAAATTAAATTGTACCTTGAAAGGAGAGGTTCCTCCAAAGTGGTCACTTGATGAAGACACACATGTTGTTATCGGAAGGCATTGAAGGATGTGGGAAAAAATATCCATCATTATGTCCCTTTGTCGTGTGAGAGCTAGCTCAAGCAATAGATTGATAGAATCGTCTGCTGTGTCGTTTTTATTTTCTTCCGCCATTGAGTGTTTCTTGGGTGTGCGATAGAGATTTTCCTCAAGAGAGACAAGCTCGAGACCCAATTTTCTATACTCATACCTCGTCAGGGACATGCACTGAAAAAAAAGATCAAGAGAAGTCTTCTCTGATACCACTGATCCAGATTATTTTCGGCACGAAATGAGAGTGGAGATATAATAAGGAAATGTATAGAGATGTATCGGATATCCAACAATATAACATAAATATATCAGATATGCAACCATAAACACATATATACAGTAATACACAATTTATGTTAATGAGAGAAAATGTACAAAGATTGTAAAAATACCGAGTGAAAAACTCGCTAGAATGGTGGTAACTTATCTTTGAGAAGAGGTGTGACAACTACTCACATTAGCAAGACTATGATCATTACAATGAGGATCCAAAGGAATTTTTAACATAAGTAAAATCCAAAACCCTAACCCTAAAAGATGAAAATCCAAAAGGTTTGTGGGCCCCAATAGGGGTAGTTGATACGTCAACTTCCCGTGGGCGTAACTTTTGCATACGATCCCCATTTGATGTGCTCAATACACTTTTGGAAAGGTCTAGTCAAGAAGAAAAATTTTCGACTGGCCTAGATTAGTGTCTTTGAAATTCACTTGGGCCCCAAATCCCCAAAAAATGTCGTTTAGGGCCTCAAAATGGCCCCGAAAGTTTGGAACCCGAAAACCTATCAAAAAACTGCCAAGATGGAAAACTGTTTTTCGATCCCATGAAATAGGTGGGTGGCCACCAATATCCACCTAGATCAATCCTCCCTCCTCATGAAGAAATGGTCTCCATTACGTTGAGTTCCCAGGGGAGAGAGGGAAGCATTTACTGAATTTGAATCTTGGTGAGCTGCTTGCCTTCCTAGAGAAGTTGTGTTGTTTGCTTGTTTAAGGTTGTCACAAACTTGTGGTTGCAAGGGTTGGATATTTTTAAACAGTCTGGTTACATAAGATGAATTTGTGAAAAAATAATCATTACGCTTTGTTTCAATATTGTCGATCTACTTCTGTTAGATAGAATGTGCTTGTATTGAGGTTGCAGTGTCCTTTTGTGCACCTTTTGAACAGATTGTGAAGAAGTTGAATTTTGTAGTATGAGATACTACCTTGCGGCACTGTTTAGGTGGTAAAATAGTTGGAACTACCTTTGGTATTTTGTAGATATGACCCCCCAAAGTAACAATGACACTATAGGGTTGAGACTCATAAACAACATGGCACTTCCACATATATGGTTGGCCCAAGATAACATCACATAAATCCAATGGGGAAACATCACATAATACCTCATCCTTGAAGGGTTGGATTTTGTAGGAAAATCGACATTGTTGGGACATGAAGATCTCGTCCATGGAAAATCCACCTAATGTTGTATGGTTGCGGGTGTGGTGTTGTCAACAATCCCAACTGTTTGATGACCTCTGCTGAGATGAGGTTCTTTTGGATTGTGCTATCAACAAAAAAATGCAGTGGGGTCCCCTTCACCCACATATGTGAATGAAAAAGGTGCTCCCCCTCTTTGGGATATGTTGGTTCTTCCGGTTGAATTGCTACGGCCGCGAAAATAGCAGTGAGGTATGCATCGATGATCTATCTTCTATCAGTATTTTATGAATCAGATTTTGAATCAGGATTCGACTCCTTGTCTTTGATCTCAACCACCAATGACAGTTTTGAGTGACATTCATTGGTGTTGTGCCAGGGGATTTTGTGGAAATCACGCCATTTTCGTCTTTCTGTGACCCTTCTTTTTCATGTGGATTGGATTTTTTTTTGGGAGGCTGTTTGTTAGGGCCATCTTTATCATACTTTGGTTTTTGCATATTTGTAGACTTGAAATCCCATTTGTTCCGGTTCTTAAATTTCTTCTTGATTTTAAAATTATATCGATAAGCATCACCAAGTGATAAGATGTCCAAAAAATCCATTTTAGTTTGGATGTATCTATTTAGAGCCCCATGGTATTTCAGAACCAAATGTCGTTTGAAGTATTGGATACCCAGTTTGGTGCACAAGGTATGAAAGGTATTGGTGAACTTTGGAACTTCTTGGCCCCTCTCTTGCCACGATGTGGTCCATCTCATGTATTGGTCCTCATAGTTTCCAACAAGGTAATATTGTTCCTTTACCACATCCACAAAAAAATCCCAAGTGGGTTCGACCCCATATATTCCAGACTTCTCTCTGGATATTTTATCCTAGTAATTTTCCCACCAATGTTTGACATGGGGGATAGCCTTAAGGAGTGCAAAGGTGATCTTTTCCCTGTCGGAAAAATTATGAACAAAGAAATAACCTTCTACAAGATTTAACCATTTTTATAGGGCATCTGCATCTATCTGTCCTTCAAATATGGGAATATCAAAATTAACTTGTACCTTGAAAGGAGAGGTACCTCCAAAGTGGCAACTTGATGAATACGCGCATGCTTTTATCATAAGGTGTTGAAGGATGTGGGAAAAATTCTCCATCATTTCATCCCTCTATCGCATGAGAACTTGCTCAAGCAACATATTGATAGAATCGTCTTCTCTGTCATTAATATTTTATTCTTCCATTGAGGGTTTCTTGGGTGTGCGAGATAGATTTTCCTCAAGAGAGACAAGCTTGAGACCCAAATTTCTATACTCAAACCTCGTCGGGGACATGCACTGAAAAAAAATGATCAAGAGCAACCTTCTCTGAAACCACCGATCCAGATTATTTTCGGCACGAAATGAGAGAGGAGATATAATAGAGAAATTAATAGAGATGTATCAAATTTCCAAAACTATAATAGAAATATATCAGAGATTCAACCATAAACACAGAGATACAATAATACACAATTTTTGTTAATGAGAGAAAATGTACAAAGACTCTAAAAATACAAAGTGAAAGACTTTATAGAATGGTGGTATCTTATCTCTAAGAAGAGATGTGATAGATACTCCCATTCACAAGAAGATGATCATTAAAATGAGGCTCCAAAGGCCTTTTTAACATAAGTAAAATAAAAAACCCTAACCTGAAAGATGAAAAGCCAAAAGGTTTGTGGGCCCCAATGGGGGTAGTTGATACATCAACTTCCCGGGGGCATAAATTTTGAATAGATCTTCGTTTGGGGCGATCAATACACCGTTGGAAAGGTCTAACCAAGAAGAAGAATTTCTGACTGGATTAGGTTAGTGCCTTTGGCAATCACCTGGGCTCCAAATCCCCAAAAAACATCATTTAGGGACTCAAAACAACCCAAGAAGTTTGGAACCCGAAAAACTATCGAAAAAATGCCAAGATGGAAAATTGTTTTTCGAGCCCGTGGAATAGGTGGGTGGCCACCGATATCCACATGGATCAAGAGGACCCATCACTTCATCCTATGCAATAATTGTAACCATAACTACAACATAAGGGCCATTCATAGGAACAATACCAAGCTTAGCAAATCCAACCTCCATTGTACATCAAGATACTAAGTTTCGCATGAGATATATGCCTCGGTTGTTTAAAATTGCATCAGCTACTGGCCTCAAAATATACACAAAGAGCCTGGTGGCTATAATGAGGGCCATCTGGCATTCTATCATGTTTATCATTATGACACCCCATCCAAGGATTTTTCACTGTCATTAGGAATCATTGGCATAAGAATAAAATAACCAACATCTAATTAATTTAGATTGTCTTGTGCTAACATTTGGCACCTTTAGGAGTCACTGACATATAATTAAAAAAACTAGCTTCTAACAATAAATTATGCATTCATATAAATCTAGGTATTAGAATTCCCAAGTTTATTGCATTTACCTTCTCAATACCACCCTCTGTGTGCTACCCTAGCCTTGTCATTCTTCACTGTCTTTCTGGCCAAAGCTGATCATTCAATTTGATAAGAATCTAGAGCACCCTAATAGAATCGCACGATTTCCTCTCTTAGGGTTCTCCCTCTTATTCTTCTTCTTTATTTATTGGTTTCTAGGTATTAAAACACAACATACTAGCCAAAGCTAGCTAACTAACAACTTGGAATGGGAATGGAAAAAAGAAACTAGTCGTTTTTACTGCATTACAAGGAAAGGTACCCCATCTCTTCCCACTTGAGGGAGTTGTTGAGAAGCATCTGGAGCACCCTAGAAGAAGAACATGATTTCCTCTCTTAGGGTTCTCACTCTTATTCTTCTTCTTTCTCTATTGCTTGCTGGGTATTAAAACACAACATACTAGCCAAAGCTAGCTAACTAAGAACTTGAAATGGGAATGGAAAAAATAAACTAGTTGTTTTTACTGCATCATAAGGCAAGGTACCCCATCTCTTCCCAATTAATGGAGTTTTTCTATCAATCTTTTCAGATGGTTCCTCTGAAGAGATGGTACCCCATCTCTTCCCAATTAATGGAGTTTTTCTATCAATCTTTTCAGATGGTTCCTCTGAAGTAAGTAACAAAGGGATTGTTCTTTCATATCATTTATATCTAATTTAATAAGTATCTAAGCTATAGGAAATGACCTGAGATAATAGTCGAGACAAACTATTGGGAGCCCTTTTTCAATGGAAAACATTGGGGAATGACCTAACTAGATAGAATGAATGATAATTTGTTAAATTTGGAAAGTTTTCAAGAGGCTGTGTGTCATGAGATATACCTTGGCAAGAAATTCCTTTTCTACAAATTTGAAGGCTATCCCTAGGTACCCAAAGAGTTGTGAGACCTAAGAAAAATTGTTGGGCGCTAAAGATGTCCTAAAAAAAAACTTTAGTCTAACATTAATTTTATCAACCGAGGTTTAGTATTTTTCTCTCAAGATTGTCAACAAAATCTATGCGGATAAGTTGTAGAGGTTTAAATCGTGTAGATAGTTCATTTACAACAAATATGGATTCATCTAAATTATTGTAAAAATCAGTTTCTTCACACATTAACTACAAAATCTGAAACTAATAATTCAATCAAAAGGAAATATACTCTGAGAAATAACGCACCTTGAAAAGAAACATCAATTAATTACTGAACTCATTCATCTATCCAGGAAACAACAATTTAATCTACAAAAGTGTCAATGAATCAATCTGTCAAAGAATAGTGATTAATCAACCTATTCGAAAGGAACAATGATCTATTCAAATTTGAGAATAAACAACAAATGAAAACTTAATGAAAATAATAAATAAGTGATAAATTGAAAACAATCGGTAATTTCCAAATAATACGGCTAACCTTTGCGAATGGAATAACACAATCAATTCAGAATAGAAACAACATGTTAAGGAATCTATTGTAATTGCTGAAGGAAATATCAATCCATAGAACTACCACAAAATCGATAAAAATACAGATAAGAAAGTAACTCATGTCGATTGGGCCCAAGGTCTTCAGAATATACTGTTATGAAAAACTTAGTACACGGAAATGGTCAAAATGCTTGAAACTTCCATTAATTTTAGAATTGATAAGTCATTTACAAGTGGGTTGTTGTGCGGAGTATCAACAGTTAGGAGATCAGAATTATGGCACACCCTCTCTATCGTTCACTCTTATATATATATTAAAATAAGATAAGTGAATTAAGCTATCTCGAGGATCGAGAGATCCTCGGGATTGATTTTAGTATTTTAGGAAGATTTCAAGATAAAAATCAATCTTCCTTGAATCGTCTCGTGCCTGATTTATTTAGTCTTCAAAGGCCTATGTATTTTTATTATCTTATTGATTATCCTAGATTAACAATAATTTCCCATTTCTGCATAAGATCAAAGCAATTCAAACCCAAAGTTTAGAAAATATCTAATATTATTTAATATTATTTTCAAAATATTTTTTAATTATTTTCTTCCCTAATTACTTCAAACTAATAGAGAAGTCAACAAAGAATAGATCATAAACCAAAGTAACAAGGATAATATTTATACCTTTTTCTTACCACAACATATACCCCCCGGCTTACCTTTTTGCATGTCCTCATGCAACAAGATAGTTCATATGCAGGGCAGTGAGACTGTAGGGTGGAGAGGTCTCTTCTCTGTACCTCCAGAAACCATGCTTACCCTTAGGTTCTTCAAAAGAAGATTCTTCCTGTTTCTTATGGTGTTCATAAACACATTGATAAGCCTCTAGAGGATACCAAATAATGGGGGAATTTTACCTACATCCAATCCAGGAAGGCCCTGCTTCCCTCATCATATTGACATACCTTTCTAATCTGAGAGCAGCTTCTTGAAAATTCCTAAAACCAAATGGTTCCCTATTCTTGATTTCGTTTGAAGAGACACTCCATCTTAGCTTTGCAGCAAAAAGGGATTCTTCTCTAATTTCTCCAAAGTACTGCAACCCTGAATATATAACATGTCTATGGATGGGAGCTAAGGATTCCACAACTTTTTTCATTTTTATAAATTCTCTATGTTGCATAATGGTGTCAAAGGGTTTAGAAGGTTCTCCTTTGACCCATAGGTCTATCCCATTTTCTCTTTTCATAAAGACCTTATGTGTCTTGGCCCATCTAATTTGATTTTTAGCAAAAGATAAAAAGGCCTGAAACTAGATATCCCCAGTGAATGGATTGGGGTTCACATATCGGTTTCCTTCTAAAATTAAATTATGAAGATATAATTCACACAAAAATGATTTTACTACATCATCTTGTTCTTTGAAACATGAAACAAAATCAGAGACAATTTCAAACTCAAAAGGTTTTCCTTGCCTAATTGATTTCACTTTTAATAAAATATATTGTTCCAATAAAAACAAGGCATGACTATTAGCAGGGGCTCTGCAAGCTAATGCATCAGAATAAATAGATCAAATATTTTTTATTTGCTCCAAAGCTCCATCAAGATGACCCTGCACCTTCTTTACCTTTTCTCTTGCTCTACTGAGATCAACAAAGGTTTCATTTTTAGTCGCTGACATTGCTCGTAGTTGTTTGACAATTTTATGATGCTTTGTTATTGGCACCATTTAATTTTGGCATTGGGTTAAGTTCTGTTGGGACTGTTCCAATTCTTCTTCCAATATTCTGATAGTGGCATCATGTTCAGAGGAATGAAGCACCCCTTTAGTCTGAACAAATTGTTCTACTGTTATTGGAGCATCTGTCTAATTTTATGTTTCAGCTGAATCCAAGGGGACATGAAAATGTGTTTGTGTTTCAATAGAGTGAGTATGAATTTCCCCTATTTCAACCCTTCCAGTAGGAAATAGATTTCTTCCCTACATTCTAAGTCTCCTAGATTTTGTCTTCCTATAGGATTTGTCATATTGTTCCAACCACTTCTTAATTCATCTAATATTTCCCTTCAATCTATCAGTTTCATTTTTAATTCCTTCATTCTCTTGACCTTCCTCCTCAGTTCCTTATTCTTATGCTCCAGCTCTGTGATTTGGCGATTTCCTTCTTCTGTTGGTTCTTTATGTCCAAGGGGAATTTCAAGGTATTCAAAATCTTGATCAATTGGCAATTCATTCCCTATATCCTATGGGAATTATTGTTTCTCTAAAGGACTTCTCTCCTTAAACTGAGGCTCTAGTTGTTCTGCTACATCAATAGATTCCCTCATAGGAGAGGATGTCATCTCTACATCAGGATTATCAAAGATAGAGTTTGAAAGAGGAGAGGTTGGAGCTTGGGGTTCTTTTGGACTGTTTGTATCTTCAGTAAGGGATATTCCCAAATTTCCTAACACTCAAGGCATCTCCTCTTCATATATTTTAGGGAAATCATCCTGCTTCCCTGCAGGATTTTCTTCTATTGGCTCTTCTGTTTGCATAGTCTCTTGAGTGTTTTTAGATTGTCTTGTCTTTCCACCCTTTCTTCTTTTAACAGAGGGGGTTTTAGGAGAAGAAGTTGTTCTTTGTCTTTTCCTTTTTGATGTTTATGCTTGTACAATCCGAGTTTCTTCTTTTGACTGCTCCTCTCCCAAATGAATAAGTTATGTTTCAATTTCAGGATGGGTGGTTGGTATTTATGTTTGAGCACTCTCAACCTCTGGATGAACTACCTCAATTCCTTGTGGAGGAATTTCAGGGTGGATATCTAACTGGGGAACTTCTGGTTGCTCTATTTGCAAGGGTCTATTGAGCTCAATTAGGTTTTCCCAAATGATTTGTGCATGATTTAATGACATGACTACTATTAATTTTACCATCCCATGATGACTAATTACACTATCAGGGTCTTTATCTTTTTGAGTTCTTCCAGCTACCTCATGCAAAATGTTATTTAAAAGAAATGGTAGATTTAATACTAACCGGTGTTTTAACACTGCCAATAGCTTGATGTGGCGAGGTCTCACCACGTCATATCGTCCATCACATGTAATGTATATTTGCACTACACCTGTTAGCTCCCTCCAAGGTTCACTAAGAGTAGCAGGGTTGAGGCCTTTTCCTTTCTTGTCAAATTCCTCCCCTGGTTCTGAAAAGGATTCCATAGCTTCCTAGAGTGTTATGTATTTACCAGTCCATTTTGTTCCTTCATTTGGAAATCTTGTAACCTCGACTATGATGGTGTCAGTGATTGGTATTTGTATGCCCCGAAGTGTTCTTTTTACCCCTTATAGATTTTGGAAGAATTCCAATGCAATATTTGTATCAAATCCCTGTAGCCTGTTAAAATATTGTGTCCATCCTAAACGGTTTAGAATTTCCCTAGCCTGATCAATAACTCGCAGTAGTGTAGGGTCACGGTGAATAACTCATCCATCCATATTTTCTACAAGAAAATCGACACAACTATCATTCCCACATGTGAAACTTGTTAGACCAACATGTAAAATAAAACTAACAGAAATGGTATATAAAAAAAAATACATAACAATATAACGTAGCTTCCCATTGTCTGTAATTATTATGGCTTATCATTAACTCGTGAATAATTTCCACCCCCCAATGAGTGAAAGGTTGACCTCGACCGATCATATGTGGGAACATATTAATGATGGACAATCAAGTGATGGATTATTTATTATGCATCCGCCAATGGGTAAAACAACCGTTAACAATTCCAAAAGCAACTTAATATTAATCATGGAAATGAATGATAATCATATTTTTTATGGAAAGAGAAATCCAAAATACCAATACCCAAAGTGTTAAGGAAGAAATTCTGAATATTTATAATATGTCCAAGTTTTAAAAGTATGCCACTTGTCATAATTTTGTTATCCTCCCTTGTTTAAATATAGAAAGAATGATAGCCTCTTCTTAAAGAAATTAAATCTATGAGCACAATAAAATTTTGGCAAATTAAGATAACCTTCAATACCATAGGCAGAGCCACTGCTGTCAGCAGTCATCCATAGCCTCGACAGGGTTTTCATTTAACCCATAGATGAGCCAATATCCTCAATAAGTAATTTGAATAGTATTTTCCCAAAAAGGCCACTCTCCTGGTTTGGTAGACATATAACAAAAATGCCACTCACTAGATCATAACAAAGTGAACAAGTCAGCTCGTGATGAGACCTCTTGTCCTTTGACCCTAAATGCCAAAGGCCATTTCCCTGGTGTGGTAGCCATAGTGGGAATGCCACTTATGTTAATCTCATATGATCGTGGTAGGTTGGCTCGTGATGTGACCCCCTATCCTTTTTGAGAGAAGTTTTTTTTTTCTTTTCTTTCATTTCCTTTTTTTAAGGATTTATTTTATTGTATTTTTATCTCTCTTTTTTTTTCATTTTTAAGGGATGATCATCTACTCCTTAAGATTTTGGGATGGCATAAGAAGTATAAGAATGCCAAGTAAAAATGTGCCTTAGACTCTTTATTATTATGTGAAGGGAAATTATCATTCAAGTATATGTATATATAGGGAAAATAAACTAATTATGGTGGTTATGGATCCTGAACAATATTAAGATAATTCGGAAAAATAAATCCATAAACAATTTGATAAGGTATGCTAAATATTCCCCACAAATAGAATAAGAAATCGTGTCCATGATAATTAGAAATGATTCCTTTGAAAATTAATTATTAAAGTTCATATCCAAAGGAATAGCTAAACGTATAAGGGGGAAATCATAAAAACAACACGTGTTGTTGGTGGAAACAAAAATCGTTGCTTTCAAGTGAAAGGAGCAATAAAGGGAATGACAATTGTTACGTTCGAATGAACGACATTACCTGCAAAGGGAACAACAACTGTCCAAAGGAACGACAACCGTCCAAAGGGACGAAAACTGACCAAAGGAATGACAACTAAAGTTCTAGGAAGATGATGTTGATATTCAAATTGAACGATCTAATTGGATACCTCCCACATGAAGAATTCTTTAGAGAATCTAGGATTGATTAGTCATCAACTAAATTCATTTAATAAATTTGCGAGTAGGGTTATTCAATGATCAGAGGGGTAAAATATATCAAATGGTTTATGGTGTCATGCATCCATTTCTATTTACTACATTCACAACTGCGCATCTTTTTAGTGCAGTCGTCCAAATTTTGCCGCGAAACATGACATATTCATCTCTTGTATAAAAACAAAGGTTTATATTCGATGGGTTCTTCAAAGTGAAACAAGAGAAATTTGGAGTTTGAATTTGAAAGATAGAAGACTTGTAATAGTTATAAATAAAGAATAGAAAAGAGTGCTAATTATATTTTCATTACACTCATATTTTACACCCTTTCTAGTCTTTGTTCTCCAAAGATCTTTATAGTGACTTCCCTAGAAAGTAAAAACTTAAACCTCGATCAAATCTTCAAAGAAAAATATATACAGTATGTACAATGATGGAGAAAAACAACAATTTCATGGAGTTGAAGCTGTTGGGTTACCTTCCCAACCAGCTAAAATATGAACAGTAGGATCGTTACTTACTTCTTGGAAAAAGGATTCTTTTGAAAGCGGTTGATGGTAGAGTCGTAGTCGATGTCCATTTACCAGAAAAAGAGAACTAGACCTGTTGATGGTAACTAAAGTGACAGTGTCATTATCATGTACTTCCTTGATTTCATACGGTCTCAGCCACCTTGTTTGCAACTTCCCAGGAAAATCCTAAAATTTGGAATCATAAAGAAGCACCCAATCACCTTTCTGGAATAATTTCTTCTTGATATGCTTGTCATGCCACCTAGCTCTCTGTTGTTGAATAATAGTTGTGCACTGAAGGGAAAACAAGTGTGCTTCATATAACTCATTGAGCTATTGTAAGCACTACATGTGTGCTTCTGGAAGATCTAGTCCCATTTCCTGGGCCATTTTTAGAGTCTTGATCTCAAATTCAATCGGAAAGATTGACTCTTTGCCAAAGACTAGGTGATAAAGAGAGTAGCCACTAGTGTTATGCCATGTTGTGTGATAGGCCCATAAGGAATTTGGAAGCTCGACTGCCCAATTTTAACAGTTTGGCGAGATTGTTTTTGTCAATATTGCCTCCAAGAATTTATTGGTACATTTTTCTTGTTCATTTTCCTGGGGGTGGTATGGGGAGGTAACCCTATGTTTAATGTGATAATTGCATAGAGTGGCTGAGATTTTATGTGCTATAAATTGCGGCCCTCCGTCCATTATTACTTCCCTGGGTTATTCATAGTGTACAAATAGTTCAAACAAAAATTTAATGACTGCTCCCTCAATTGTGTTTGGCAAGGAAACTGCTTCTACCCACTTGGTCATATAGTCTGTTGCAACTAGATTATAATCCTTTTGGTTTGATTTTGGGTTAAAGGGGCCAAAAAAATCCAGTGCCCATCTCTCGAAAGGTTCTATCACCACCTATGGTTTCAAGGGGGCTTGGTCGACCCATCCTCTGACAATTATCACAAGCCTTTACATACTTCTTTGCATATTTAAATATCAAGGGCCAATAATAACCCATCTACAAAATCTTATGCCCAATCCTATGGTCTGCAAAGTGTCTTCCACAGGGCTCATCATGACATGCCTTCAAGACATCATGAATTTCATCTTTTCTGATACATCTTCAGATCTAAAGATCATACCCTATGTGGAAAATATATCCACCAATCTAGGTGAACCATGCACTACGCTGAACAATTAATTTCCTTTCTCTTGATGACAGGTGTGCTAGAAATTTCCCAACTGCCAGATAATTCACCACATCAGCGTACCGAGGTGTTTTAATAGTTATAGTGAACAAATTTTCATTCGTAAATTGGTCTTTGACTATCAAAGAGTTATCTTCCTTGGGTATACGAGACAAAAAATATGCAACAAGATTTTCTCTTGCCGGTCGATCCTTAATGGTGATGTTGAATTCCTGCAACCACAACAACCACCGAGTAACCCACCCATTAGTAATTGGTTTGTTGGCTAAATATATAAAGTTAGAGTGATCAGTATACATAAACACTAGATATCCTGTTATGTGGTGTGGAAATTTATTAATAGCATGTATAACAACTAAAAATTGTTTTTTTGTTACTATGTAATTTAATTTGGCAGGGGTAAGATTTTTTCTAATAAAGTAAATAGCATAAGGCTTCTTGTCTTATTCATGTCCAAGAACAACACCTATAGAGACATCTGATGTGTCTAAAGAGATGTGAAATGGTAACTTCCATTTTGGTCCTCTCAGCACCGGTGTTGTTGAAAGTAACCTTTTAAGTTCTACAAATGCAACATCACACTTATCAAACCACTGAAATTCCACATTACCAGTTAAAGCATGTAAAGGTGCAACTGTTCTTGAAAACAATTCTATGAATCTGTGATAATATCCTACACAACCAAGGAAACTACGTACCTTGGTCTGTGTATGGGGTGTAGACAATTTAAGGATTACCTCTATCTTTGATGGGTCTACCTTGATTCTGTCTGCAGAAACATAGTTTCCTATTACCACACCTTCAGTAATCATCATATCAAATTTCTCATGACTCAAAAAAATCCTATTATAAATTCATCATTCCAGTACCTTCTCCATATTTCTTAAAGCCTAGTCAAATCTAGTGTCGTAAAGGGGTAAAATCATCCATATAAACTTCAAGTCCCTCATTAATTAAATCAGAAAATATGCTTAAAATATCCCTCTAGAATGTAGCTAGAGCATTTCATAACCCAAAGGGAAAGACTCGATATGCGAAGGTACCCCAAGGACATGTAAATTTAGTTTCATCTCGGTCTTGAAAAGCAATTTGAATCTGATTATAACTGCTAAATCCACCTAGGAAAGAGAAAAATTTCTTGTCTGCTAAAGTATCAAGGACCTGATCTATAAAAGGTAGGAGAAAATGGTTCTTTCGTGTATCTTTATTGAGTTCTCTGTAGATACCCAGATTCACCACTTACCATTATTTTTAGGGACGATTACTAGTGGGGAGACCCACTGGCTGTTTGAAATAGGATATATAAAATTCACATCCAACAGTTTCTGTAATTCTGATTTGACAATGTCCCTGAGATGAGGGTTTAATCTTCGTTGGGGTTGTCAGATGGGTCAGGCATATTTTTCAATATAGATATGATGTGTAAATAGTCGAGGATCGATTCCCTTCATGTCATAATATTCCCAGGCAAAAGCCTATTGGTATTTAGAAAGGATCTCAATTAATTTTTGTTGTTGTTGGTCATTCAGGTTGGCATTAATATTCAAAATTATTCCTGGTGTGATTTCAACTGCAATGTTGTTATGGACAACAGTAGTGGGAATGTGTTGATCAGTCAATTCTTCCAAGGATGTCCATGTGCTTAATTATCTAAAACGAGATTTCATATTCAATCGGAAAAATTTCTTCAATACCATATACTAACTGGAAATTTGTGAATCTCGTGGTAAACTTAATGAATGTATGATAGGCCCACAATGTTGAGAACAACATTGTGTGCCAATTTGACTTATGAATTCCTACCATCCACTAAATCATAGTAGTGAGAAATGTGTTGATTGCTTCGACCCAACCATTAGCCTGTGGATAATAGTGGGTTGATTTTTCATGTCGAAGACCCAACTTCTCAGTAAGTTCAGACATCATGTAATTGTGAAAATGACTATCGTGATCAATAACAATGGATTGAGGGACACCAAATCTAGTAATGATATGATTGAATATGAATAACTTCGCAATTTTCCTAGTATTATCAAATGTAGGCATCGCTTCGGCCCATTTAGTGAAATAATCCACAGCTACAATAATGTATCCATGCCCCCCGACCGAGTGAGGGTTACATGTCATGAAGTCAATACCCCATTTATAGAATGAAGCGATGGAAACTATAGGGTGAAGAGGAGCAGGGTGAGATCTATTCTTATTGTTGTAGGTTTGACAGGCGTGGCATTTATGGACGACAATAATGCAATCCTTAAATAATGAAGGCCATAAATAACCATCTCGTAAGATCTTTTGGGCAGTTTCATACCCAGACATATGACCACCACATGCTCTAGAGTGACAATCATTCAAATCTTTCTCATATTCGTCATAGGTGAGACATTGTCGAAATATGGAATCAATACCATGACAGTAAAGGGTATCACCAAGGATAATGTATTGACGGGATTGATACCGGATGCAACGATGATATGAAATAGAGAGATCAGGCCAAAAAGTTTGGTTCTGGAGATAGATGATAATATCTCTGTACCATATGTCATCAGAACTGATCAGAAAGAGGGATTCATCAGGTAAGGAATCCTCTGCCACAATTTCTATCTCAATAGAGGGAAGGTCACATATCAATTCGGAAAAAACCAAATACTTCTTTGACTTGGCTTGTTCAAAATCCAAATCAAACTCCTGGAGAATAACTATCCATTTAGAGTACTTTCCCCCCAACAATTGTCGAGTAAGGATATGCACGGGGTTGCAATTGTAAATGATTGTGGTTTTGCGTAATAGGATGTAGGGACGAAAACATTGAACAACTTGAACAACTACCAAGGCTAGTTTCTCCACATGTAAATATTTAGTTTTAGTAGTCGTGAAACTTTAACTCAAATAGTATATAACATGTTCATCGTGTGAATCATCCTCTTGGACTAAAACCATAATAATGGTAGAGTCTGAAGCAGCTAAGTACAATAAATAATCTTGACTACAATCGGGTAGAAACAAAAGTGGTGTACGAGTTAAGGCAAGTTTCAAAGCTTCAAAGGCTTTGTTTGCAGTGTCATCCCTTACAAAATCGTATCCTTTCTTGAGAAGTCGAGTAAATCCTTTCATTAATTCAACATAGTTGGGAATGAATCAATGTAAAACGTTTACCTTCCCTTGAAAACTTTGGATTTGGTGTAGTGTGGAAGGAGGAGGTAGATTAAGAATAGCCTCAACCTTCAAGGGGTCTACTCGAATTCCATGTATAGACATGATAAAACCAAGAAGTCATTCAGATTCCACACAAAAAACCCATTTGTGTGGATTCAAACGTATACAATAATAATGAAAGCGTAGGAAAATGGCCTGTAAATGTGTCAGGTGATCTTGACGACGCATGGAATGCACTAGTAGATCATCTATATAGGGTTGTACGATGTGCTTAATGTCATGAAAAGTGTAAGACATAGTGCGCTGAAACGTTTCCCCAACGTTTTTTAGACCAAAAGGTAGTTTATGGTATGCGAAGGTTCCCCACGGAAAAATAAAAGCAGTCTTATGTTGATCCGCAAGTAAAATATTGATCTGATTATAGCCAGATAAATCGTCCATCAAGGAGAATATTTCACTCCTAGCACAGTCATCAACAATCTGGTCGACAAAAGGGGTCAGATAATTGTCTTTGGGAAAAGATTTGTTTATATCCATATAATCTACACAAATGTGAATTGTGCCTTGTTTCTTGTTAAATAGAACAATATTGGACACCCAATCGGTCAAATCCACAGGATAGAAAAAGCCAACTTTAAGAAGTTTTTTAACTTCAAGCTTAATATCAATGACTTTACGTGGATGTACTAGTCAAAGTCTCTACTGAACGGGTTTAGCATTCGAGTAAGTCTTAATCTCATGCACAACAATATCAGGATCAATACCAGACATTTCTTCATAACTCTAGGAGAAAGCATTAAACAATCCTCGCGATAACTCAGTAGAACATTTGGCTACCGAACCCATAAGAGTTCGTTGGAAAAGTTGTAATCTTATAGAGTCATCCATCAATGAGTTGGATGAACACCAAATATGGAAAGTCATGACATGATTATTTGGGTCTTCTCCTGATCGACTGTCAAACTTAGGAATGTCAGATGGTAATTTGGTTGGTATGATGGGCCAATAAGGAGAATGCAAAATAGGATCATTCAAAATCCTAGATAAACTCAGTAAATCCAAAGTAGCAAGAAATGACAATTTTCTATTCACTTGAGGAAACTGGTAGTTTTGAGGAGGTAGTCTCATAGGTATACTAGTAGGACCATAAGCAGTCTATAGATAGTTAGATAGTCCTAATAGATTCAGTTGTGGAGGGTTTTTATTAAGTAAGATCCCTTGGAAAGGAGCATTAGCTTGAAAATTTTGACCCCAAGTAGGATTCATAGAACCTTGAAACGGTTGTCCAAGATTAGGGGGTGTAAAAGAATTAATTTGAGGATGTTTCCCCCCAGACGGTTGTTGATTCCCTTGGAAGGGAAGACTCCAAGGTTGATATTGTAACACAGGTATACTTTGCCCACAAAATGGGTTATGGCTTCCAACTTGAGGTTTCCCCCCAAGGTGAGGTTGTCCCCCAATTTGAGGTTTCCCCCCAACTTGAGGTTGGCCTTCAATAGGAATCTAAAAAGCAGAAGCAACAGAATGACTAGTTCCTCCAACTGGATTGGAGCTACTAGGGCCAGGATGATTAGATCCTCCAAGCGAAGGTGGAGGAGGAACATAAGCCCCCCCGGAGAGAACCTGGGTAGGTGTAGGAACAAAATGACTAGCATCATTATACCCAAGAGGAACAAAAAGATTAAACCCTCCAGCTGGATTCTGGGCAGGAATAGAAATGGAAGTATTCAAAGCATTATACCCAGGGGGAAGTGATGGATTTGATCTAAGAGAAAGCGGTGTTCCAATAGGATCTTGGGTGAGCACCATATTTCTGGCAGAAAGAGGTGTAACTTTTGAAACCATGGTAGAGCTAGTGAGTTGGAGAGGAAGAATTGAGTGAGAACCAACCAAAAATTGGTCTGAAACTGTGACGACATTATTGGTTGCGCAAGTAAAATGATCTAAAGGTATGGTATAAGTAGTTGAAGTCACATGTGTTTGTTATTCCATAGGTTTATTAGGAGTTCTCGAGCGTAAATGGCTCATTCCTAGTTTATCAAAAATATCTTGTCCTAAAGAGGTCCTCCAAAGAGTACGACAAGGACGAGGAGTGCTAGGATAAAGAATGGATCATCTAAACCAGACTCTGCATGAGGTTGAGTATGTATTACAACATATTCTTTGGAAACAATGTCTCCCGATGAATTAATCCGGAGAAAATGTGGATCTTGTACAACACTCAATAATAGTTTACAAGAATTATTGATTCCTCCAATGGAGTAGAACTTCCAATTTCATAGGATATGCCATTATTGACTGCTCCTTCAGGAGAACCCTCTAGTGAGTTAGGAAGAAAAAGAATGTATTATTCCAGATCTTTCAGAGGTATCCCTTGCATCCTACGTGAACGGTGAGGGCCAATGTTGACCAAACCAAATAAAGAATGAAACAAATCTACGGCCAACTAGAGAAATAAAGAACATTCATTAATAAAATCTAGAAATCAAACCAAGAAAACAAACCTGCTTATTTCAAAGTCAGTAGGTGGTGATGAAATCCAACGTCATGAAATCAAGACAAGAAGGGGCTAGGATAAAGCGGGTGGAAAAGTTACATTGATGACCTGCTTAACAAACTTACACCCTGGTTCAAGCTCCCACACATAATCATGGGTATAACCTCCAAGGAGCCCAAGTGAGTTTGGACAATGTCGATTCGAGGTACCGTGAATACTTTCCCCTCCATAGTCACCTTATGTAAAGACCCTAAAGAGACATGCTACTAAGGTTACCAATTACGAAAATGATGCCTGGGGAAACAATCGACAGTCCGATCCAAGCGCAAAGGCAGGGTATCTATCCCAAAATCAACTCGATAAGTTCCCCACAAGATTTTCTTCTCAAGTGACCCACAATAATACGTGATATCTCTAATCCAAGACCGTCAAAGCAGGGTGAGTAACTCTGTCAGTCTTAATGCGACCTCATGATTGACCTTTGTGTTAGAAGGGCTTCCCAGGACAAAATGTAGCAAGTGGATTTGAAATATCCCTATCACAAGATACTATTGTGTTTTTTGATGCTTTGGAGAGTGTTCCTTACAACCTATTCCAAAGCGCCATCCTATATAATGTTGGTGAAAAGAATTTCTAGAAAATAAAAGTTGCTAATAAATTTTAAAATTACGTTGTATTTTAAAGGTTGTTGTTTACTCAAAAGGGAGATGGAAATGAAACTGATGATGTATCGAACTTGACCCAATAAAATGCAAGAAGAGATGAGTATGCAATCTTTCAATTCGATGAACTTTAATTACAGCAGGGAGAAGGTATTATTCTTTGAAATACAAAATCTATGAAAAACAATTTCTCAATTTTTGAATGAACAAAATTGCAAATAATCAAAAGCTACAAAATTTTCCAATTTTCTGCTTTAACAAATATTTTGAATGCAACAATTTTCTTGTGAAAAGAAGAATGAATTCAGTTCTTTCTTTCTCAAATCATATCAGATATGCAATGAAGGAAAGAAAGCATAATCTAAGAAAATTAACACACTCTCAACACTATTCCCAAATCAAACTTATAATGTAGGCAAAAATAAAATGATGGGAAAGCCTCTTGTCAAATGCAAACAAAAATGTTTCTCAATCAATGAACAATCCAGAAAGTAAAAGCAAATCAAAATATCAAATAAATCAAAGATTCTTTGTCAAGCAAGCAATCAAGACCAAGATCTAGAGATTATACCCTTATGACAAAAGTCAAAAGAAAAAATTGCAAAATTTACTAAGAAAAACTTTCAATTTACAAAAATCAATCAAATGCAAGATTCAAACTTATAAATCAATCAACCATTGGTGTCAAAAGTTCATCCCAGGCAATTGAGGAAAAACTAGGTGGAAAAAAGAAAAATTGGCTATCTCCAACAATTCCTACAGGAATTGTCGCAGGTGGTAGTGGACCACAGTGTGACGATCTAGGGTCGTTGCATGCTTCCAACAAGGTACAGTGTGATGTCGTCCCACTGGTCTGCACCAATAGAGTGTGACGTTAGAAGATCATCACAGTCTGTCTATAGAGTATAGTGTGACCATCTCTGAAACTAAAGGAAAATGGAAAGAAAGACAAAAAATTTCACTGAGCGTTTAGACCTAGGGAGTCTAGATGGATCACCCACAGACTCAGAGAGTGAATTCGACCAAAATAAGGCAGGCTAAAATAAAATAAGAGGAAAAATACCAAAAGAAATTCGAGTCCCCAGTATGGTCACAAATTTTTTTATCGTATTAATCAGTAAGTGCGGACACGAATAGATCTCCCTAGCTTCCACAGGAAACTAGAACAAAACAAAGAAGAATACACACTTCGCCTTAAACTTCGTCATCATATAAAATAGTCTAATGAGGTACAAGGGGCATACCTTTTAAACAATGCTTGATCCTCGCTAGTGTCGTCCTTGTAGCTCCTTCATTGAGTTTGCAGAATAGTAAGCCTGTCTAAGAATCACAAACCAACAACGAAGGAAAACAAAGATACATGTATTATAATGAAGTCTATGTATATGATCAAGGAATTATACAATAGAAGACAAGATGCTTATATAGGGAAGAAATGTATTATTGTATTAAGTGAATAGAAAGTGGAGAATACAACATATGCCTTGATGTTTCACGGTCCCCTTTCGATGGCGCTTTGCTTCAACACACACACCTTTAATCTAATGCCTTGAATGAAGAAGACCCACAATCCATCTTGAAGAACTAAAACAAAGCTCTCAAGTAGAAATATCCATACAAATCTTAGCCTATTCAACCTTATCCTTTTCCATGAAATATCCCTCTTTATATAGTGTGAAAGAGAGATGGATGAGGAGATTAGGATGATCCCACCAAATCAGAGAAGCGAGTAAGATCCAAACCGATCAGAGGCCACCTCATCTTCTAGAAGATTCCCTTCTAGAACATTTGTGAACTTTGAAATTTACTATGCTTTAAACATCGACACACCCTATGTACAAGTAGCATACGATGATGTCACAGTCCAGGTTTAGGGTAGAGTGCAACGATCAGGAATCATTGCACCCCATGCATATGGAAGGGTGCGACGACCTTCCTTGACATGGTTTTGAAGGAGGAAAGAAAATCACTTTTCCCATGGAGAAAGTATTCTTTTAATATTTTCAGGGAACATTAACACATGTTGTCAGGTGATCACTGAGGTGACCAAAATAATTTGTAACATAATTCCTCCCAAAGTATGAAGTTGTAACTCATGACAGCTGAAATACTTCGTAGAATGTGTGTCAAAAACATGGAGCACATCGATCAGGAACCTGCAAATAAACAACCATCTTCATAATATCATAATATTTTTTGAGGTAGGAATTCCCATGCTTAGAATATGAGAGACTCTAATCATAAGGGTCAAGTGAGTCATGACCACTAAACGTACACTATGGATCCATGTCATCATGATTCAACATAGCCACCAGGGATACACTGTGGATATATGCTTTAAAAGAATTTAAATTCAAACATAGCCATGAGACATACACAATGGATCTACGTGTTAGTACTAATTCATGAATACTCTGTCGCAACCTGGATCAAAATGATAAGATCTAGGGTCTTTATTTCCATCGTCTCTAAGTATGAATCTAGCTATGTGATTACAGGTGTTGATGTCGAACATGGTAGAAACCACTTGATTACCGGTCATTAATGAAAACCATTAACAAGTGAGAGGAAAATCACCATTGATGTCAATGACTTCCAAGGTACCCTATTACAATCCAACGAATGTGAATAAATGAGTTGAAATCGAACACTCGATGGAATATTCCAATCAAGAGTCAATGATGTGAACCCACTGCTAAAAGCGAGGAAACCTACTATTGAGGCATGCAGGCTCTATGTTAAGAACCAAATATCAATATAGCATAGAAAAACCTCAGAATAAGTACTCAACGCCTTGAAAAAGAGAGAATTTCAGATAATAAGCCTCTTCGAGGGGGAAACCTCCTTTTATCCCACATAAATGTTCAAGTACAAGATGATTCCAAATGAAAATGTCTCCTTGGTATATATAGGAGACTAGGAGGTATTGTTATCACCGAAATTTCGTCTGTACATGGCGACAAGAACTCCACATCATCTGCACATAGCGTCAAGAACTCTACATCATCAAAACAGCAATGAAGTCATTCATGGCACTATTCACAGCATTCCAGAAGGGTTAAATACTATACAAAAATTGAAAGACACTTCACATCATAAGGTGCGCGCGTATGCGCGGGATAAGAACGTGTTGTGCGCGCTTAAGCGCACGATGCGCGACTGTCCACATGAAAAGCCGCACATCTGATAATACGGCACATTAA
>ML790214.1:336497-351915 GCA_009831015.1 Picea engelmannii
CGATTTGCGAGAACAAAGCCATCAATACCATACAAATTGATTGGGTTCTAAATATAAAGAAAAAATTCATACCTTTTGTGTATGTGGCACATTATGTAGATCAAAGAATTGCTCCATCTGAAGTATCCATGTGATTGGGTCCTTGCCATCAAACTTCCTCATATCGATCTTAGGAACGTGGTTGTTCTTCAACCCAAAGTTGGAGTTTCTCCATTCTTGATTCACCTTCCTTGTGTCCTCATCATGAATTTCATGGGATANATTTTCACTTTCAGGTGTCCTCTCTATTAGGAAAATTTTCAGTCCTTTCATGATCTCCCCTTTTAAACCATCCATATTAGTATCCAGCTTAGCTTCCATTGAATCCATCATCTCTTGTAGTTCATCTTTGGTTATTGTCTTCTTTTGTAAATCATTTATGTCCCTACGCATCTCTTCACCTTCATCAAGAGTCCAAGTAGGATTTTCCGGAGGCTTATTTGATGTAGAAGTTCCCTTTTTTGGTGGCATGTTGGCCAAGTATCACTTTAAACCTTGATTTTGAGGTGGTTCTGCTAGACAATCTTCCTTTTATTATATCTCCAAAATTTCGTCCCTTCTGAGTATGAAATTTTATTTTTTGTAGGTCTCTGATATTTCTTCTCTTCGATGCCATAGGTCTGATAAAACTTAGATGTGCCAAGTGGTATTTACGGTAACTTCCCCGCAACTTGCTAATTTTTTGCATTTCCAGGATATCTCACTTGTATAGCATGATCCACACAAAATAATTGATATTAAATTCTGAAACTCATATGAGAACTACCACAGGCTTTCCAATATCCAATGCAACTAGTCTCACTCAATTTGGATACTCTAGGAAGAATTTATGATTGTTTTACCTGGAACACCTGCTTGAGACTAGTCAATAGGACTAGTCAGATACCCTATCTTCCAAAGGGTGTATCTACAAATTTAATATTACCCAGAAGCTTAAATTGATACCACAGATACCTTACTAATTTTTGAGAATATCCTCCATATTTCAGGGTTTGAAAGTTTACAGAAAAACTTTTATAGAGAAAATTCCGCAATGACTCAATTCAGGATGATTCCAGAACCCTATCTTACAAAGGCTTTATTTCCAAAAGTGTAATGACTCAAGAGATTAATTTTTAACCCAACGGACCTTGCTCCATCTAATAAATATCCTCCAATCCATTCCTTCTGAATCATTGTATAAAAAAAGTTATAGCGAAAATTCCACGGTGTCTCAGATGTAGCAGTGAAACCCCAAGACCTTGAGCTCTGATACCATATGTTAAGAACCAAATATCAATATATCATAGAAAAACCTCAGAATAAGTACTCAATGCCTTGAAAAAGAGATAATTTCAGATAATAAGCCTCTTCAAGGGGTAAACCTCCTTTTACCCCACATAAATGTTCAAGTACAAGATGATTCCAAATGAAAATGTCTCCTTGGTATATATAGGAGACTAGGAGGTATAATTACAAGTAATGGAATAAATCCGACATAAATAAAATAACATCACTAATGTAATATGCCCCAATTAAAGGGTAATGAGCCAATATTAGGGCTTAACACTCTAAGGTACTAAATGATTTCTAAGTCTTGTTCCCGGATAATGTGTTGAAGTTGATAGGAAAAGACTCATCACAGGAGGGCCTTTATGTATCCCCCATCAATGACATGAAATATGTAACAAATTTGAAGTATCTCAGAGTATGAATTGATTTGGAACTGACACAAGAAAGGCCGACATGGTAGACAATTTATAAGTGCATATGGCTGACTCAATAGAAGGCTTGTGTGGGTTGGAATTCTCTTGAACATATGAATGACACGACAATGGTCTTGGCAACATTGACTCAAGGAGGACCCAACATATGAACTTGTGGATGGTCAAATGAGAGACAAATGGATTTCCCAACCCATATGTAATGATGAAGGGGGGTTTCATGTTCAAGAGAGACTATTACTGCCACTAACACAAATACAAAGACACATTTCTTTCCCAATTTCCCCCCACCATTTCTGGAGAGTACCTTTTTATGTTTATGCAAGCTTGAGGAGGATAACATATTCTTGTATATGTCATCTCATCCTTTGGATGAGTCCCTCGAAGTATGTTTAATGAACCCTAAGAAGGAGTGGTTTGATCCCATATGGGTCTTTCGATGCTTTTTTAATGAGTCAAAGGAAAGAAAACTTAGGGGTTTTTCAATTTTAGAGAGTCTGAAAAACACTTAAAGAGAACTCCATCAGGTCCTTTTTTGTAGGTTGATCTGACGAGATCGAAAAAGAGATAACCTACCACTCATAAGATGTTCTCTTCAAATACTTTAACTAGCGTGAAAAGAACAAGATCTCCCAGCCATCTTTTCATGTTTAGAGACTCTGAAAAGAGCTTAAAGGGAACTCCATAGGTTTCATTTTTTGCATTGCCAATACGAGTTCAAAAAAATGACAAAGGCTAATCGATTACATTCTCATGGTTTCATGAACGTGAGAAAGAATTAAGACTATTCTCATAGTTTTTCCTAAAAAAACCCTAAAAGGATCTGTACATGAAAAATATACAAAAACAAACCAAAAAGGGGTAGGCCCTTTGTTGGGGCTCAGAGATGTCCTATTCTCATCCACCTTTTACTTCATCATTCTTCACATTTCATCGCCCCATTAACCTTTCACGATATCATATACTTGGGTTTCACCTTATTGTTCTCCACTTTATTCATTTTAGTATTTAAAAGGAATTTGTGATTAAATGTTAGAAAATTGACATGTTTTCATATATATCTCAAAATGTGTGAGCTTTGTAATGTGTAGGAATATGTGAAGGATTAATTCAAAGGACTTCTCGAATACATCCTCCACCATTTCAATATTTGAGGAGATAATTCAAGCCCATTCCAAGGAGAAGATCATGGAGATTTGGTTGGAATATCTTATCTAAGATATATGAGAGATRTGTKTGAGGATTTAAAGGGATTATATTTTGTAATAATGGGAAATAGGTTGAGAGAAAAGTGGATCTGTAATAATGAGATGGTTATCTTATCTTCAAGGCTCTCATGTATAAAAGAGAGTGCTCTCTCTTCATGAGAATTCAATTAGGAGCAATTATAATTCAATCACTTGTAAGTAGAGAATTAGAGTAGTCATTAATGGTAGTCATTAGGATTCGAAAGAGAAAGGGATTCTTAGCTTTGATTCATGGTTTTGGTTTTCATGCTTTTATTATTTTGTTATGAAGATTGATTTGGTTATTGTAATAGAAGATTGCTTCATTGGCATGAGCTCACATATGTTGTTGTGTTATTTAACTCTTCACATGTTGTACTTTCTTTTCCTTCATGTAGTTCTCCATTTTTAGATTAATTCATTCATGCAATTTCTCATTCCTAGATTAATTTCATTTATGCAACTAGATTAATTCAATTCCAAGTCGTGTGTTAGATTAATGATTCTATTTCAGTCGTGTGTTAGATTAATGATTCAATTTCAGTTGTAGCTTAAACATTAGATTAGATTAGTCCCGCTTCAATCTTGCATATACTTTGTGTGTGCTTCATCAGTTTACAAACCTCGGGTTGACAAATTAGATAGTTGGGTAAATACTACAATGCAATCAATTCAACATTAGTTCGGCCCAATGTAACAACTGTTGTTCCTTTTGCTCTGATTGTTGTTCATTTTGCAGGTCATGTTGTTCCTTTGAATAGAACAACTATTGTTCCCTTTATGATTGGTATTCCTTTACAGGTTGTGTTGTTCCTTTGAATAGAACAACTGTCGTTCCCTTTACGATTGTTGTTCCTTTATAGGGGTTGCATCTATGGAGGCCAGGTATTGAAAACGGAAGGTAAGAACCTACGTAGGCGACAATTCAAATGCTTGTGCTAGAGCCTACCTTTGGTTGATTCATAGAGGTTGTTTTTAGGACATCTTTAGAGCCCAACACCCTTGTTCCAACATCTCATCTCTAGAATTTTTAATCTGCAAAAGTCAACACTTGTAAAGTTGTTAAGACTTTAGGGCATGGATAAAGCATAAAAATAATATAATTTTCAAATAAAAAGTGATAAAAGTCAATAAAATAGGTTAAACACACCATTTTACCATTTCATTTGTAAGTTTACCCAAATATTGCTCCAAAGCCATTTTTCACCTTGATTTTAAATTGTTTATTGTGGAGAACACATCAGATCATTTCAAAAATCGTCTTCATCAAAGAGGTAATCTCCTTCTCCTTCATCTTTTCATGGTTTCAAAATTGATTTTTATTGGTTAAATTTCTGTCTTTGGGTCAAGTTTTAGGGATTACCTGGGCATTGAGATCATCGCAAGAGACCCTATAGGTAGGGTGTGATGATGTCGCATTGCAAAAATGTGCAGGCCTGCAACGACTGCAGGAAAATATTTAAAAAAGATAAACCTAACAAGAAAAAACCACCAGGAAATAATTTTATGTTTATAATCTCATCATATGGTTCCTTGGCAGGATTTCCTTGGTTAAGATGTTGGACTGGCATGAACAAGAGCATGCGTCAGGAATGACCCGGGAATAGTTATGGCTCTTAGGCAGTGTGGGTTACTAAAAGTCTTCAAGATTTAGGGCATGAGAGCTTAATTGAGACTACCAGAGTACTTGGTTCACATGTGGGATGTGAACGAGTAGGAATTTTGTGTGGGTGTCCACACACTCACTATAGATATAGAGGATATCCATTTCCTAATAGGACTATCTCATCATGGTTCATGGGTGAAACGTACTGGCAGCAGGGGTGGGGGTGAGCCCATGGACTACTACATCTTCCATCATTGTGTGCGAGGTACTGAGAAACATAGTGGCAAAGTAGCTATCAGGGATGTCTAATATTTTCCTTTGTCATCTATCCTTTATACGATTACTCTAATGGTAGGGAGTGCAGCTCCTCATATATCTCTGCAGAGCCATTTTCATTATGCCATAGAATGTATGGAGCCCAAGGTCTTCAACTGGTGTGAACGGGTCCTAAAAATCATGAAGAAACAACTTACCAAGGGACGAAATGGTGGGTTAAAACAATTTGGATATGGGTCTATTTTGGTATCATTATTCCTGGAGAGCATTCCAATCCTATGCCTACAGGTGGAGTGGGGTATACCTACCCCACAGGATCCAAGGATGAAGAGGTGGGTAGATCTCATGGCCCGACATGGAGGTGTTCCCATCATCAAATATGACGATGTCTTATTCCAATGGTTGATGACTCAAAATATCATGGTTGAAGATTATGAGTATGTCGTGGTAGAATTTCATGGAGATTTGGATCTGGCTCTTCTTGATGGGTCCCAACCAGGGGACATAGGTAAGAAGGAATTTTTTTTTATATAATGTTTTTGTTATTTTAATGACATAACATGTTTTTTGTGTTATTTATTCGATGACTAATCGATCTCTCTCATCAATGCATATGTGGGACCTTATCGTCCGTCAGTATCATCTCCCATCTAGAGGCGTGGAGAGAGAGGTGTTATAGCAGGAGTGGCTATCGAAGACCTTGAGGCCATAGAACAGAACCTGGATTGACTGACCATGCATGTCCCTGACGCTACTGTGGATGAGCTCCCTAGAAACTACCAACACCACATGGTGGGCTTATCTGCATCCATTGGTCGACTACTCCATAGAGTAGCATAGGCAGTCAATTGTTATAGCAAGCAACATCCTTGATTCTTTTTGTATATGAAGTCGTGAGCTTCACATTTTGATATTTTGGTCTTTAGACAAAAACACTTTTTGTAAACTCTTATCGTTATAAATATAAGGCTCCTACCGTCTTACTTGTTTTATGTACAAAGTGTGATTGGATTTTATAAATGTCTCAAATGTTTTTCTAACACATAATTAGCCAATGCATCTGTCAATGTATTTAGACATCTAGGAATGTGTTGATAGTTAATGTAATCAAAATGACATTCCAAGAGGCAAATTTGTACATATACCCTTAACAGAGTAGGACTTCGGATAGACTAAAATTTAGTCAACTGTAGTACCACTAACTGTGAATCAAGTTGTACAATAAGATGATGGATTCCAAGTCAAATAATGTTAGTTAACACATTGATAACTGCACTGTATTCCATGATATTGTTAGTTGCACAACCGAGGAAAACACCATGTAGAATGATTAATTCATCCGTAGGTGCATAGATTTCCCAAGCAGCAGACACTAAGTTTTGAGTACTACGACTAGCGCCATTAGAAAAGCCATTATAGGGTAGCGAAGACACCGATATCTTGAAACCAAGCACAATTCTAGGTAAGTAGCTGAAAGGTTGAACCAAAAACGAAAAAGCACACAAGAGTATGATACATAAAAATACACAACACTCATGCAAAAATGATTTAAGCATACTACTTCTTCAAGTAAAGCCCATTTCTGGGTTCACTCAAATGAATTCCATCATAAAAACTAGTTCATAAGCCCCTTTGTCCAACACTCATTTCACAATATAAGGACACCACCACATAGGCTCGAATTTGTCGGCCCCTAGCAAATCACGATCTTGCTCATAAAGAATAACTATATCACCTTCAGAAAAAACACATGGTTTGACATGCTTGTCATATTGAGATTTGATACGATTCTTCTGAGTTTCAATGACTAAGGGAGGATCATGATGGTTTTTGTCTAATTTCATCAAATACAAAATATGTTCCTCTTCAGTTGATGTGCTAGGGAGGAGTTCGACAATTAATTTCAAAGATGGGATTTCACATTCAATCAGAAAAATTGCTTCGATACCATATACTAACTGGAAAGGTGTGAATCTCGTGGCAGACTTAACATATGTCTGATAGGCCCACAATGCTTAGAACAACATCATGTGCCAATTTGACTTATGAATTCCTACCATTCGTCGAAGCATAGTAGTGAGAACTTTGTTGATTGCTTCGACCTGGCCATTGGCTTGTGGATAATAGGAGGTTGAGTTTTCATGTTGAAGGCCCAACTTCTTAGTAAGTTCATACATCATGTAATTGTGAAAATGACTACCATGATCAGTAACGATGGCTTGAGACACACCAAATCTAGTAATGATATGATTGAATATGAATAACACTACAGTTTTCCAGGTATTATCAAATGTAGGCATCGCCTAAGCCCATTTAGTGAAATAATCCATAGCTACAATAATGTATCCATGCCCCTCGAACGAGTGAGGGTTACATGTCATGAAGTCAATACCCCATTTAGCGAATGGACTGATGGAAACTATAGGGTGAAGAGGAGTAGGGTGAGATCTGATCTTATTGTTGTAGGTTTCACAAGCATGGAATTTCTAGATGGCAGTAATGCAATCCTTAAACAATGAAGGCCATAAATAACCAGCTCGTAATATATTTTGGGCAGTGGCATACCTAGACATATGACCACCACATGCTCCAGAGTGATAGTCATTCAAATATTTCTTAGCTTCATCATAGGTGAGACATCGTCGAAATATGGAATCAATACCACGATAGTAAAGGGTATCACCAAGGATAATGTATTGATGATCTTGATAATGGATATGAAGACAATATGTACTAGAGAGATCAGGCCAGAAAGTTTGGGTCTAGAGATAGATGATAATATCTCTGTACCATATGTCATCAGAACTAATCGGAAAGAGGGATTCGTCAAGTAAGGAATCCTCTTCCACAGTTTTTGTCTCAGTAGAGGAAAGGTCACAAATCAATTCAAAAAAAACCAAAGACTTCTTTGACTTGGTGCATTCAAACTCCAAATCAAAATCCTGGAGAATAACTATCCATTTAGAGTAATTTCCCCCCAACAATTATCGAGTAAGGATATGTTGCATGGGGTTGCAATCGGAAATGAATGTGGTTCTATGTAATAGGATGTAGTGATGAAAATGTTGAACAACCTAAAAAACTACCAAGGCCAGTTTCTCCACATGTAAATATTTGGTTTTGCTAGTCGTGAGACTCCGACTCAAATAGTATATAACATGTTCATCGTGTGAATCATCATCTTGGACTAAAACCATAGAAATGGTAGAGTCCGAAGAAGTTAAGTACAGGAAATAATCTCGACTATAATCAAGTGGAAACAACAGTGGTGTACAGGTTAAGGCAAGTTTCAAAGCTTCAAAGGATTTGTTTGCAGTGTCATCCCATACAAAATCGTAACTTTTCTTGAGAATCCGAGTAAATCCTTTCATTAATTCAACGTAGTTGGGAATGAATCGACGTAAAAAGTTTGCCTTCCCTTGCAAACTTTGGAGTTGTCTTAGTGTGGAAGGAGGAGGTAGATTAAGAATAGCTTCAACCTTCAAAGGGTCTACTTGAATTCCATGTATAGACACAATAAAACCAAGAATTCGTCTAGATTCCACACAAAAAACACATTTGTGTGGATTCAAACGTATACGATAATAACAACAATGTAGGAAAATGGCTCGTAAATGTGTCGGGTGATCTTGATGACGCATGGAATGCGTTGATAGATCATCTAGATAGGGTTGTAGGATGTGCTTAATGTCGTGAAAAGTGTAATACATAACGCGCTGAAAAGTCGCCCCAACGTTTTTGAGACCAAAAGGTAGTTTCAGGTATGCAAAGGTTCCCTATGGGAAAATAAAAGCAGTCTTATGTTGATCTGCAGGTAAAATATTGATCTGATTATAGCCGGAGAAACCATCCATCAAGGAGAATATTTCACTCCCAGCACAGTCATCAAAAATATGGTCGACGAAAGGGGTCGGATAATTGTCTTTGGGACAAGCTTTGTTTATATCCCTATAATCTACACAAACATGGATTGTGCCTTGTTTCTTGTTAACCGGAACAAGATTGGACTCCCAATCGGTCAAAGCCACATGATAGACAAAGCCAGCTTTAAGTTTTTTTCAATTTCAAGCTTAATAACATCGAATTTAAGTGGATTTACTGGGCGAAGTCTCTGTCGAACGGGTTTAGCATTCGGGTAAGTCTTAATCTCATGCACAACAATATTTGGATCAATACCAGGAATTTCTTCATAACTCCAGGAGAAAACGTCACAGAATTCTTGGAAAAAGGATTTATAAGTGTGGACCTCATCAACATGACATGAGCCACCGACATGAAAATTTTCCATGACTCTGGGTTTAATTGATATGTCAAGAGGAACGGTAGGTGAAATATTACTCAAGTTCCCTTCATACAAAACATTCTGTGTTGACTCGGGAGCAGAATAAATAACAACAACGACCGATGGAGTTGAAATCCATAGGTAACTCTCTATGGTCTCTTGTTCTAGGAAGATAATAGAACAATGATGCCTATCGTCCAATGGAGTATCTTCCATAGACATGATTGTCATGATCATCTCATCAGTAGGAAATATCACATGGAATGGATCAGGAGATGTATCATCGAGAGAAGAAGGACAAGGAGTTGTCTATTGAATAACTTGATAATCTGATTCCACTAGACTTAGAGGCATTATGTCACCATAACGAGGATAGTCACCAGAGTTAGGTACTACCCATGGGTCATAAGATTCAGGGGCGTTGGCACAGGGGAAGACCCAGGGTTCAGCTCCAAGAGCGCACCAACAAGCCCTAGCTACTGGCCCTTTTGGCAACACCTATGAAGAAGATGCAGTCTCACCCGAAGCAGCTATGAGGGGGTTGCAGGACAGAGATGTCTACAACTAGGGGAATATCAAGTGGATCTATTACAATAGAAATATATCATGCATATATCATTCAACAAGATATATCTATGCTTCACAACTATAAGTTCAATCTAATACAATAAGGCATGTAACAATATAATAGCAACAAAGATCAAAACATCAATCATACACACAACAATAAATGTATGTGGTTCACCCCCTCTCTAGGGCTACGTCCATAGAACTATGATATATTATATTAAGGAAAGCATACAATTATTTTCTACGCTCTTAGCTAGCAGATCTTCTTTCTATTCTCTCTTTATCTCCCTTCCCTATGCACCCAGCTATAGGACTTGACCTTCACACAGAGCAGAATATCTTACAATACCAGAAGGCTTCCTCTCTCGCAACACTTCTCTCTCTCAATACAATGATCCCTCTCTCAATACTATAGCTAGATCAACAACAATATTGTACTGCAAAATTACCAACCAAACCTAGGCCCTTTAGACCTCTATTTATACATTACAACACCCCACCAACAGCCTTAGGCTGAAACCTAGGTGCCAAAACCCTAAAATACCAAAACCCTAGGTGTCTAAAACCCTAGGTCAACTTGACCCACTTTTTCCTGGCTTCACCAGCCTATCTTTCCCTCCCTCTTGTGTGGTTCTCCAAAGCATCCAACAGTGGATTTTTCTACTTGTTGATTTTTCCATGATCAATATTCCTTGTTGATCTGTCATCCTTGATCTCCTCATCCAATGACTTGCATTTCCTTGCTTCGCTCCATGTTTTCTTCTCTTTTGCTTACTTCAACCCAGTGACAGTCAATGTGTCTTCTGTGAAGTTCTCTTTTCACCTTTTCTTCCTTGTTCTTCACTTCCTTTCATAACCAAGGGCCAACAAGCCCCAAACACTCACCTGTGACTCGTCCCGAGGAACTTTGGATCTGATCCTTCTATTTTGATTTCAATTTGAACTACTCAGGGCAGCCTTGGTTTCTACTTTATGCCTCCTCTCCCTCCTTGTGCAGACTATCTTTTCCGTGTCTAGTACCCAGTTTCAACTGCACCTAGTACTTAGACCCTTTTTCTCGTGCTTTTACTGAGAGCTGTGAGGCAGCTGGTTGTCATAGTACAACTTCAGTCGACTCCCATTCACCAATCCTTCCTTCCATTCTCCCTTCAATGTTTTCAATTGCGCATCTCCTCCTTCTATAACATAGGCGATCTCGTATGGTCCAAGACAATGTGTTCTGAACTTCCCTGGGTGTCTTATAAACTGACTGTCATACATCAGTACTAAATCCACTTGCTTGAGTGCCTTCTTCTTGATGTGCATGTCATGATATGCCTTCTCTCGTTCCTTCTAAACCTGTTGGTGGAATCCTGCAATGAATCTGTCTTCTTCCAGTTCAACCAACTGGGTGAGCCTTTCCTGAACAACACCAGTGTCATCCATACTTGTAAAAGCAACAATTCTTAAGCTTGGTACCAAGTATTCCATCAGGACAATAGCTTCGAGACCATAAACCAACTTGTAAGGAGTTTACATTGTTAATTTCTTGCAAGTGGTTCGATAGGCCCATAGTACTACATGTACTCTTAAGTCCCAGTCATCGCTATTCACAATGAAAATCTTTGTTAATGTTGTCTCCAATATCTTATTGAATGCTTCAATTGTTCCATTTGCTTATGGATGGTAAGGTGTACTCTTCTGATGGTGGACTTCAAATTCTTCAGTCAGGGCTTCAACTGTCTTATTGATGAAATGTGGGCCTTGATCACTCATAAGGATCTTGGGGCATCCAAACCTGGTTATTATGTCATCACATATAAAACACGCAGTTGTAGTTTCACTATAGTCTTTAACTTCTCTAGCTTCAGACCATCTAATTAAGTATTTTGGAGTATAAATGATATACCTTGCTCCTATGTGTTTTCCTGGTGGGTTTATAGGTCCCACAAAGTCAATGGCCCACTTTTCAAATTCTTGTAGGGTCATATATGGTGATAATGGAATTTCATCTCATCTGGATGCTTTCCCAACTCTCTGGCACGCATCACAGGCTCTAGCATAATCCTTAGGATCTTTGTGTAAGGTAGGCCACCAAAGGCCAACTCTGAGGACCTTCTGTGCAATTTCTCTCCCTACGTAGTGTCCTTCTGCATTGCCTTCATGAACTTCTACAAGGATCAATGGTCTCTCTGTCTCCATAACACATCTTCTTAGTATCTCATCAGGTCCCAGTTTGTTTAGCTGACCAACTATAAGTGAAAAGTCTACAACATGCACCACTAGTTGTTTCTTCTGGGGAATTGTATACTCACTAGGTGCCATTCCTGTTGACAGGAACTAGAATATGTATGTGAAGTGGTCATCAATCTTTATAATGGCGAGTAGTTGTGCATATGGCAGTGTATCCTCCAAACTAGTGGGTTATTCTCCATTTTCCAACCTCAACAAGTGGTCAGGGCCCTTGTTCATTCTTCCTGGATTAACTATGATTTCAAAATCATATTCTTGAAATAGCAAAATCCATCTACATACTCGCCCCCACAACACTGGATTGTTGACTAGATATTTCAATGCAGAGTGATCTGTAAACATTTTAAAGTGTCCTCCCAACAAGTAGTGGCGGAAATTTTTCAACGCATACACCATGGCTAATACTTCCCTCTTGGTAGTGGTGTAGTTGATATCCACTGTAGATAGCTTCCTGCTAGCAAAATCTAACGGATGGTCGATCTCCCATTCTCCTGGTTGTGATAGTATTGCTCCCAATGCAATAGAAGATGCATCGACGTGCACATGAAACTCTTTTCTCCAATCTGGAAAAACCAGAATGGGTGCAATGACCATCTTCTATTTCAGTGTGTCAAAGCTCTGTTGGCATTCATCTATCCAACCAAACTGACAATCCTTCTTCAACAGCTTCTCCATCGGTGCTGTGATTTGGGCATAGCCTTTAACGAATTTCTTGTAATATCCAGTATGTCCTAGAGCAATGTGTAGTTGTTTGATTGAAGTAGGAGGTGGCATATCAACTATAATTGCAATTTTAGATGGTTCAACCAACAATACCTTCTTGCATACAATATGGCCTAATAACACTCCAAATGGTGAGAAGAATATGCACTTCTTCATATTCAAAGAAATTTGACACTATCTTCTTTTATCCAACATTAGTCTTAGACATTCAATATGATTTTTCAACAAACTAAACACAGTCCATTCATCAAAATAAGCTTCTAAAAATTTATAAAAAAATTCTTTGTACACTTCGACCACCACCCTGGAAAAGATGGCTGGGGCATTCTTCTGTCCGAAAGGAATCACTGTGTATTGGTAGGATCCCCATTCTATGGAAAACATGGTCTTTTGGAGGTCCTCCTTAGCAATCTGGATATGATGGTATCCTGAAAATCCATCTGTAAAAGAATATACTTCTTGGCCTCCCACATTGTCTAATACTTCATCAATGAATGGTGTAGGGAAAGGGTCATGCAGACCGGCATCATTCAACTTCCTGAGGTACACACATATCCTAATTTCACCTATCTTCTTTTCTTGTACGGCCATAGGGCTGATACATATGATTCTTTGACTGGTTCAATAATCCCTGCTTCCAGCATTCTGTCGAGCACAATCTTCACTTTTTCCTTGTATTTCGGGTTCAATCTGTAGGGTCTTTGCTTGAATGGCTTCGCACCTGGTTTCAAAGGGATCCTAATTTCTCCCATAGGACCTTTTATACCCTTCATATCAGTGAACTTGGTCAGAAAAAAGTCTTGATATTTGTGCACTAACTCTGTAATCTTGTCAATGGTATTAGCATCCCAATAATCTCCGACATTGGCAAGATTCGGTGTCTCCTCTGTCCCAATGTTGAATTTTTTAATCTTGATTGGCTGACCAATAAATGGTATCTCAACTCCTGGTCCTTCCACATTTCTTTGGCCTTCTATTTCAGTAATGTTTACCTTCCTGGGATCATCATCATCAGCAGCATTGATGTTGTAGCAACTCTGCAATTTCTGGGAAGGCGCAGTCCATTCGTCATCTTCTTGTTCCATAGGGAGGCTAGATTATTCCTTGAATACCTTATTTCTCACAATTTGTAATGCTTTGTATATTGAAGGATATTCACTTTCAAATAAAAAGGTGGTTACAAAGTTCTTAATCATACCTTCCCAATCTGTAATGATGAGGCACAACTCTGTTTGAAGGTACCAGTTGATAGGGGTCTTGTCTAGTGTGTTAATGAATTTGTGAACCCATTGTTCTCGAGGAATGTCACTCCAGGCCTCTTCACATCTTCACATGTGTTCCTTTGGGAAACTTCAATCAATATATCTTACTTCGCAACCTACTACTTGTGCTGAGAACCACGTTGTCATCAAGGTTCGGCATTGTGTCCAGTCTGTGATGTTTCTTTTATGTGTCCCCCACCATCTTGTTGGTGTGGATTTCATGGCCTCATCCATTGCCAGCAATCTATGTTGTATTGGTACATTTGTTTCAAAATATAATAGGAAGGCTTATAAAGGGTTCAGACCATCAAATGTGGGTAAGTTACTCACTGTTGTGTTGATCCAACGAACTTCTCTGGTTAATCTAGCACATCTTCTGGTAGATACTTCATACATCAGGTTCTGCCAATTTTCCAATGCTTCTTCTGAATATTTTGAACATGCGTTGTCACTTCGCCAGCTCAGATTTCCATCAGCTATAGGGTTGATGTAATCTTGTTGTCTGGTTATTAGTTTGTATATTTTTTCCAATTCAGATACATGATCTTCTTCTTTGATGGGCTCTGTGTATCACAAACCTTCATCTGGATCTAAGGGTGCAATGACCCTAAGGACATATCTTTCAAATTTCATACGTTTTTTCTTCAAATCAACAATAGTGGAATTTTTGAAGGCCCAATCGATTCCTAGCAATGCAGGGTAAGAGCAGCTATCATCAACAATTTCAATTACCTCAAAATCTGCAAAGGTTCTAACTCTGTCTATGTCCATAGGGACATGCTCCAATCACCTGAATGGGCTGACAACTTGTTTATTATCCATCCTAAGTATGATAGGGGAATAGATCAACCTCAGTTTTCCCATTAGTGCCCAAGTTTTCTTCATCGTGACATTGACCTTCGACCCTAAGTCAATGACCACATAGTCTATATCATACTCTCATATTTGAGCATTCAAATGTAATTCTTTATTTTTCCTTCTCTTCTTACCAATTTGGTGTACTTCCCTATTCAGTAAGGGGTCCATCTTCCCTAGATCATACTGCCTGATTAAGTTTTGTAGTTATTTCACAACATTCTCATCCTGAATTAACTTAAGCCAGGTGTATAAGAATTTGGTGAGCTTACTTACCTCTTTTCCTTTCTTCGGAGAAACTGACTGATCAAATGCCTAATGCATCCCATATTCTCTTATTTCTGGTCATGTTTTTTATGAATACCCTTGGTCTCTCTTGAACTCTTTCCTTGCTTCCTCAAAGATTTGTATTTCTTTCTTTGCATCAAAAGCCCGAGTCTTCTCTGCATCTTTCATGATACCTGAATCTTTTGTGATCTTTCCTTGGATCATTCTATCTTATCCTGTAGCAGCACCTCCTTAGGTAATAACAGTGACTCTAGGGTCTACTCCGCAAGGTTCAGCATAGATCAATTTCACTTGTGGATTCTGCTGGGGTCCTCGTCTTTCCTAAAGCTTGGATAGTAGCACAGGGTAGTCCTCGA
>ML790214.1:380397-392179 GCA_009831015.1 Picea engelmannii
CCTATATAGCAACCTGCGAACTTCCTTTTTTATAAGGCTTTTACATAGGAAAATGCAACTTCTTTTCTCAGGAAAAGTTCTTCTCCCTTCTCTCTTCAGGAACTCAGGCCACTGACCCCTCTGAAGGCAACAAATAGGTTTACATCATTAACGATCATAGGGATGACAAAAATAATGTGTAACATCTTGTGAGACCACGGTAGAGCTAGTGAGTTGGACAGGAAGAATTGAGTGAGAACCAACCAACAATTGGTCTGAAACTATGACGACATTACTAGTTGCGCCAGTAAAATGATCTAAAGATATGGTATAAGTAGTGGAATTCATAGGAATTTGTGATGCCATAGGTTGATTAGGAGTTCTCAAGCGTAAATGGCTCATTCCTAGTTTATCAAAAATATCTTGTCCTAAAGAGGTCCTCCAAAGAGTACTACTAGGACCAGGAGTGCTAGGATCAAAATTCCTAATAGTGTGAACTGGAGTTGTAAACAACTCACTTTGAAAGAATGGATCGTCTACACCATACCCTGTGTGAGGTCCAATAGGTATTTCAATGTATTCTTCAGCAACAATGTCTCCTGATGAATTAATCTGGAGTAAATGTGGATCTTGTACAACACTCAATAACAAGTTTACGAGAAGTATTTATTCCTCCAATGAAGTAGAACTTCCAATTTCAGAGGCTATGCCATTATTGACTGATCCTTCAGAAGAACCCTCTGTTGAGTTAGGAAGCAAAGGGATGTATTCTTCGGGATCTTCCAGAGGTATCCCTTGCATCCTATGTGAATGACGAGGGTCGATGTTGGCCGCACAAAATAAAGAACAAAACAAATCTATGGCCAACTAGAGAAACAAACAGCATTCACTAACAAAATCTAGAAATCAAACCAAGTGAACAAACCTTCTTATTTTGAAGTTACTAGTTGGTGATGAAATCCAAGGTCATGAAATCAAGACAAGAAGGGGCTGGCATAAAGTGGGTGGAAAAGTTACATTGGCGACCTGCTTAATGGACTTACACCCTGGTGCAAGCCCCCACACATAATCGTGGGTATACCCTCCAAGGAGCTCGAGTGATTTTGGCCAACATCGATTCTAGGTACCGTGAAGACTTTCTCCTCCACATTCACCTCGTGTAAAGACCCTAAAGAGATAGGCTACTAAGGTTACCAATTATGACAATGATGCCTGGGAAAATAGTCGACTATCTGATCCATACGCAAAGGCAAGGTATCTAGCCCAAAATCAACTCGATAAGGTCCCCACAGGATTTTATTCTTAATTGATGCCCAATAATATGCACAATCACTACACCAAGACCGAGAAAGTAGGGTGAGTAACTCTGTCAGTCTTAATGTGACCTCATGATTGACCCTTGTGTTATAAGGGCTTCCCAGGACAAAATGTAGCAAGTGGATTTGAACTCTCCCTATCACAAGATACTATTGTATGTTTTGATTCTTTGGAGAGTGTGTCTTACATCCTATTCCAAAGTGATATCCTAGCTAATGTTGGTGAAAAAAATTTCTAGAAAATAAAAGTTGCTAATAAATTTTAAAATTACGTTGTATTTTAAAGGCTGTTGTTTACTCAAAAGGGAGATGGAAATGAAACTGATGATGTATCGACCTTGACCCAATAAAATGCAATAAGATATGAGTATTAAATATTTCAGTTCAATGAAATCTAATTACCACAGGGAGAAGTTATCTTTCTTTGAAATACAAAAGCTACGAAACACAATTTCTCAATTTTTGAATGAACAAAATTCCAAATAATCAAAATCTACAAACTTTTCCAATTTTCTCCTTTAACAAATATTTTGAATGCAACAATTTTCTTGTGAAAAGAAGAATGACTTCAGTTCCTTCTTTCTCAAATCATATCAGAGATGCAATGAAGGAAAGAAAGTGTAATCCAAGAAAATTAACACACTCTCAACATTACTCCCAAATCAAACTTATAATGTAGACAAAAATAAAATGATGGGAAAGCCTCTTGTCAAATGCAAACAAAAATGTTTCTCAATCAATGAAAAATACAAAAAGTAAAAATAGTCCAAAACTTCAAATAAATCAAACATTTTTTGTCAAGCAAGCACTCAAGACCAAGATCTAGAGATTATATCCTTGTGACAAAAATCAAAAGAAAAACTTGCAAAATTTACTAAGAAAAACTTTCAATTTCCGAGAATCAATCAAATGCAAGCTTCAAAATTATAAATCAATCAATAATTGGTGTTAGAAGTTCATCCAAGGTAATTGAGGCAAAACTGGGTGGAAAATTTTTTTTGGCTATCTCCAACAATTCCTACAGGAATCGTCGCAGGGAGCACAATGTGACGATATAGGGTCGTCGCATGTTGCCAACAAGTTACAGTGCAACATCATCGCATTGGTCTACACCAGTGGAGTGCGATGCCAGAATATCTCCATAGTCTGTCTATAGAGTACAGTGAGATGATCTCTGAAACTAAAGGAAAATGAAAAGAAAGACAAAAAATTTCATTGAACTTTCAAACCTAGGGAGTCTAGATGGATCACCCACAGACTTAGAGAAAGAATTCGACCAAAATAAGGAAGGCTAAAATAAAATAAGAGGCAAAGAACCAAAATAAATTCGAGTGCCCAGTATGGTCGCCAATTTTGTTATCAGATTAATCAGTAAGTGCGGACATGAACAGATCTCCCTAGCTTCCACAAGAAACTAGAACAAAATAGAACAGAATACACACTTTGCCTTAAACTTCGTCATCATATAAACTATTCTAATGAGGTACAAGTGGAATACCTTTTAAACGACGCTTGATCCTTGCTAGTTTCGTCCTTGTAGATCCTTCCTTGATTTTGCAGAATAGTAAGCCTTTCTAAGAATCACAAACCAACAACAAAGGAAAACAAAGATACATGTATTCTAATGAAGTCTATGTATATGATCAAGGAATTATACAATAGAAGGCAAGATGCTTATATAGAGAAGAAATGTATTATTGTATTAAGTGAATAGAAAGTGGAGAATACAACCTATGCCTTGATGTTGCAAGGTCCACTTTCTATGGTTCTTCGCTTCAACACACACACCTTTTCTCCAATGCCTTGAATGAAGAAGATCCACAATCCATCTTGAAGAACTAAAGCAAAGCTCTCAATCATAATCTAAAGTAGAACTCTCCATACAAATATTATCCTATTCAACCTTATACTTTTCCATGAAATATCCCTCTTTATATAGTGTGAAAGAGAGATGGATGAGGAGATTAGGATGATCCCACCAAATCATAGAAGCGAGAAAGATCCAAACTGATCGGAGGCCACCTCATCTTCTAGAATATTCCCTTCTAGAACATTCGTGAAAATTCACATTTCCTATGCTTTAAGCATCATCACACCCTATGTACGAGAAACATGAGATAGTGTCGTAGTCCAGGTTTAGGGCAGAGTGTGACGATCAGGCATTGTCGCACCCCATGCATATGGCAGGGTGCAATGACCTTCCTTGACATGTTTTTGAAGGAGGAAAGAAAATCACTTTTCCCATGGAGAAAGTCTTCTTTTAATATTTTCAGGGAACATTAACACATGTTATGAGGTGATCACTGAGGTGACCAAAATAATGTGTAACAATTAACAATTTCTTCTACGGTGACATTCCCACTAGTAATGTTGCTACTTTTGGTGATGGGATCTTGTATTCCCTATCTGGTTCGTGTACTGCCACACGGACACTTGATACACAATTGGAAAATTCCATCATACGTTTCTTGATAAATATCGTTTTTTCCTATCAAATTTAACGTCTCTATCCATCCATCCTTCATACCTTTTATTAGAGTGGCTTTAAGTACCTCACCTGGTAGTGTACCATAAGGTGATCTCTACAGGTTGTATTGAAATCTTTCAACATATTCTTCTAGTGTTTCATTTTCTCTTGCAACCATTTTAAAGATTTCATCCTTTAAATCATTGGTTCTACAGTAGTCTTGGTATTTTGTAAGGAAGGCTTGTTTCATTTTGTCCCATGAATTTATAGTTCCTCCCCCTAGTCCCATAAACCATCGTAAAGTTGCCCCTTTCAATGTGGAAGGAAATAGATTTAGTTTCTAGGGTTTAGAGGTATAGTTATAGCCTCTACAAAAGACATCAAATTTGAATAAGAACGCGTTAGGGTCCTCTGAGATCAACCCATTGAAGGTTGGAATATTCTGTAGTGGAATGGATTTCATTGGGGCATTATCAACTAGATTGACTATAGGATATTCCAAGGTGGTAGTCTGGGCCTAGGATCATGGCTAATTTTTATGTGCCATTTGGTTAACTATGTGCCAACAACCCTCAGGGATCTCTTGGTTTGGGTGCTCTACTCGGGATGGATGATTACTTGGTCCCTTAGTAGGTTTTACCATGCTACTTATTTCTAGGATTTCAGGTGTTCCTTCTCCTGCTAGAATCATAAGAGATCCAAATTCATATGATTGTGGGTTTGCCTCAACATCTCCATTGGTCTCCCCTTCTCCTTCTCTCAAATTACAAGAATTTCCCTCACCTTAAGGACTGAAAAGTGGAATCTGTGTAATTTGGAAAATCTGTTCAGTTCTTCAGTTTCACTATGAACCTCAGCATGAGTTGCAGTTGGTGAATCTACTTCTTGAGGGGTTCGGGTAGAACCTTTTCAAGGTACAGCCAAGATTTGAGATTTATCCTTTTGGATAATTTCATCTATAAAAGTGCTCCTTCCAAGGGCCATCGAGCCCTAGGATTTTGTAGTTTTCGGTAAGTGTTTTTGTTTTACAAGTTCTTTCATCTTAGTCATACACAATGATGCAACCTCTATGCACCTATGTAACTTCTATGCATCAGTTGAAGGTAGGCATTGGCATAAGCATTTTACTTGTTTCATGTGCAGGTTCTTAACTTTCATTTTTAATACCTCATCCTTTAAGAGACGCAACCTATACTATCCTTGACAACCTCCTCAGAAACGCCGCCAAAATTTTGGGCGCTAAATATGTCCTAAAAAACAATCTTAGTCAAACATTAATTTTATCAACCGAGGATTTGCCTTTTTCTCTCAAGATTGTCAGCAAAATCTATGTGGATAAGTTATAGAGGTTTAAATCGTGTAGATAGTTCATTTACAGCAAATCTGGATTCATCTAAATTACTGTAACAATCAGTTTCTTCACACATTAACTAAAAAATATGAAACTAATAATTCAATCAAAAGGAAATATACTCTGAGCAATAACGCACCTTGAAAAGAAAAATCAATTAATTAATGAACTCATTCATCTATCCAGGAAACAATAATTTAATCTACAAAAGCATCAATGAATCAATCTCTCAAAGAACAATGATTAATCAACCTATTTGAAAGGAACAATGATCTATTAAGATTTGAGAAGAAACAACAAATGAAAACTTAATGAAAAGAATCAACAAGTGATAAACTGACAACAATCGGTAATTTCCAAATAGAACGACTAACCTCTGTGAATGTTATAAAACAATCAATTCATAATAGAAACAACACGTTAAGGAATCTATTCTATCTACTGAAGGAAATATCAATCCACATAATTACCAAAGAATCGATAAAAATACAGATAAGACAGTAGCTCTCGTCAACTGGGCCCAAGGTCTTCAGAAGATACTGTTATGAAAAACTCGGTACATGGAAATGGTCAAGATGCTCGAAACTTCCATTAATTTCATAATTGATAGGTCATTTACAACTGGGTTGTTGTGCAGAGTATCAACAGTTAGGAGATCAGAATTCCAGCACACCCTCTCTATCATTCACTCTTCTATATATATTACAATAAGACATGTGAATTAAGCTATCCTGAGGATTCAGAGATCCTCAAAATTTCTTTTACTATTTTATGAAGATTTCAAGATAAAAATAAATCTTCCTTGAACCGTCTCATGCCTGATTTCTTTAGTCTTCAAGGATATGTGTATCTTTATTATCCTCGATTAATAACAATTTCCCATTTCTGCATAAAATCAAAGCAATTCAAACCCAAAGTTTAGAAAATATATAATATTATTTTCAAAAGCTTTTTAAATTATTTTCTTCCCTAATTACTTCAAACTAATAGAGAAGTCAACAAAGAATATATCATAAACCAAAGTAACAAGGAGAATATTTATACCTTTTCCTTACCCCAACAACAAGCATGATATAAAGGGACTAGTTGAAGATCGCCATTTCCTAAGTTGAGAATTGTCAAGCCAGTAATTGGTAGAACTCATAATTCCACTGTTGTAGATTGCATTAGATTGAGATTCAATAAAATACAAAATGTGATTATTGGTATTCCCCAATAGATGACCCTTCCTATCACCTATGACTCTTCATATTTACAATTTATGTTATAGGTAACATAATCCCAAGGATTACATCTCCAACATTCCCCCACTTAACTCAAAGGAGTGTTAGTGAGTCTAGGCATCATTCTAAACTTTTCAATTTTTTCTCTTCCAAGAGTTGTGGTGAAGATGTTCGTAATTTTCTCATTTATGGAACAATGTCTCAAGTGAATAGTATTAGCCTCTACATGATATTGAATAAGGTGATACTTTGTGTTGATGTTCTTAGTTCGATCGTGGAATCTAGGATTCTTGGCCAACTTGATTGGAAAAGTATTGTCAACTAGAAGAGGAGTATAATTCACTTGTTTCTCCTGCAAATATTTAAGTATTTTCCCGAGCCACACAATCTCCTTCGTTGCTTCTGCAACTACCACATAATTCTCCTCAATTGTGGAATCTTCTGTTACTAATTTTTTGCATGATCTCCAGGAGACAACTATTGGTCCAAGACTCATGAGATAGCTTGAAGTTGAAACTCCATTTTCCTTATCCCAAACAAAGTTTGAATCATAATATCCAATCAATTTGAATTCATCCACCTTAGAGTACCTGAGTCCAAAATCATAAGTACCCTTCAAGTATTTTAGAACTCCTTTTGCAACAGACCAATGTCCTTCACACGGATTTTGCATGAACTTAGAAAAAATCCCAACAACCAATGCAATGTTTAATTTGGTGGTAGTAATATATATAATAATTCCCACTAGTTGTTTGTACTTGGTTGCATACTCAAATTCATTCCCTTCTTTTGATGTGAGTTTCAAATTATGTTCCATTGGAGTAGAAACGCGATTGCACTTAGCCATGCTGAACTTGTTCAATAGTTCTCCTATGTACTTCTTATGGGAGATGAATATGTACTTTGGATTATGAATCACCTCAATTCCCAAACAGTAGTGTGTTGGATAGTTGGTTGTCATTGATGTCAACCTTGTTCAATCTTAGAAGAATCCCCAAAGCAATTTTAGAAGCATTTAGAATTGATGGGTGTATTTGGAGAAGTCTCCAAAGTGACCCCCTTATGGCGTAGATTTAAGTATGGCCCTCACGAGAAGATGCTTTGAAGAAGTCTACAAGAATCCCAAAAAATATGGATAAGTGGTTAAGTGGTTGAGAAGCCCCATAGGTGTAGTCATGAAGCCCAAAGTTGTTTGAAGAAAAAGAGGATGAAGGGCATGACACATGCAAGAAAAACCCTCATAGATGGATGGTTCTCAAAATGTTGTTTCCAAATGTATGTGGTACGTCACGTGGTTCCTCACAGTTGAGGATATTTTCCCTCTTAAAGATGAAGCCTCAAAATAAAATGAAGAAACCCTGAATATAAGGACAAGAAGTTACAAGTCATCCCCTAAAACGTGTTGCAAACAAGAAGTTGCAAGTTGGCCCCATTGCAATGAATATTAAAATAAATATTAAGGATATTGTTAGTGTTGGTTCGATCTCTGAATTCTTACCTCTTTTAGGTTGACCTAGGTTCAGATCTCAACAGGTTTCCAATAAAACCCTCTAAAACTATCGGACCTCCTGGTAAACCAGAAGGAAACGCTACATGCAAAGTGCACAATGCAGTCTCACCTGAGATAGCTTTATGGGTGACTACAATGCTCAAGTTCTTGTAGTCTAGGAATGAGTGGGGATCTGGGAGTTTATTCCATCTTTATTTATGCATTAAACTTGTTATTGATTCAATTATTTCTGAGATTCATTCATCTTTAGCCTTATGAATACATGCTAATACATCTAGTTAATCATTCATTCATAAGATAATCATTCACATAAAGTAAATAGTAAGGAAACATCACACAGAACAAAAATTTTACCTTGGTTCACCCCCTCCTGGTGATATGTCCACAAATATTTGGCTTCTCTACTCTTTTATTTAATCTGTTGCAAAATATGGTGTTGTGCTCAATTCATATTCAATCATACAATAATGATGAGGTTAAGGGAGTCGGGACCTCTATGAGCAATACTATATCACACCAGGCTCCTCATCCTGTGACCTAACCCTCAAAATAAATCTTTTTCAACTCTTCTACAACCTTATTACAATCGACAATCTCTCCACAATCATAATAATTGTTATTAGCTCAACAACAACTGAAATCCCAACCTATACCTCCTAGGTATTTATTTATACTACTCTATTGGCTTATAGTTGTTAAATCCTTATCAAAAACCCTAACCCTATCATGGTTATGATTTCCTTCCTCCTTGTGACGTGGCTTTTCCCTCTTTTTTTTCATGTTTCTTTCTTGCCACTCATTGCGCGTGCTCCAAAATTAGGTCTTCCTTTCCAAAAATAGGACTTTCCTCAAAATAGGCCTATGCCCAACATGCCCCCAAAAATGACATGTCGCTCATCTTGATTCCCTCAGGTGGTGTGTACTCCCTAAACAACCTCTGGCAAGCTGTGAAATTTTCCTTCTAATTCTTCCCCTTTTTCTTTGGCTTGCGCAACTTTCCCTGCAATCTCTTCTACCCTTTTCATTTTGACATGTTCCTTGAGAGATTTTGTGCTCTCGTCATGATTCTAAGCCATTCTTGTCTTCTCCTCCAATTATGAAATTATTTGCGCTACTTTTTCCTGGAGAGGTTCTAACTAGGCTTGTCTAGCCTACTTGTTATTCTACGTAGTCTTTAATTATGTTTGTAGGGTCTCCATCTCTCGCACGCCTTTCAACCGCTCTGTAATGCTCATGGAATTTTTTCACTTCTTCAGCTCCTGGATTGCAGTGTTGATCTCCTCCTCTTGTTGATCTAGTTGTTGGACCCTATCATCTTCCTCCAACATCGTCCATAGCTACACAGTCCTGCCAAACAATTGTATGACCTTTTGAGCTTCATTCTCCATTATTTCCACTTGTATAACTTCCTGTTTTTCCCTTTCAAATATGACTTTAGGAGGGGTGGTGGGTGTTAATTTTTCTTCCAGATCCTCAGTTTCCTTTTTGTAGTCTTCGAGCATTTGCGTAATGATTTAAATATGTTCTTCAACATTGCTAATGGCTTCCTATGCGTTGTCTGGAATTATTGTGAAGTCTTTCTTCATCTTCTTCTCTAAGTTATCTGTGTGCTACTTCTCCTCTTGTGTTTCCATCTTTACCTGCTCTACCACTAGTTCTAGTGGATCCTTGCCATTTCTGGTTACTTGCAATTTTGTCGTGTTTGTTCTAGCTTGCGATTGCACTTCCTGCACAACATTGACTTGCAATATATATAGTGCCTTTTTTGGTATTTGAGCTAGTACCAATTGTTCCTACACTAAGTCTTTTAGTGGCATCTGAGCTATGGACTCGTCAACTTGTAGCATGTTTGTTGTTACTTGTGTTAATACTGAGAGGGGGGTGAATCAATATCAAGTACAATTTAAAAACTTTTTCAACTTATACTTAAACCATTCAATTATATGCAATGAGAAATGAAAAATAGTATAAGAGTTACACCAATACACCACAATACACCATGCACAATATATGAGATATAATCAATAGTTATTGTTCAAGGGAAGTAATGACTTCCAAATGTGGCTACAAATTCCAAATATAAGGGGAGGGATAAACCTCCAAGAGGAAGATACAATCCTCTAATATCAAGAGAGGTTTAACGTCTCCATCCTTGCCCCTTCCTTCCACCCAATAATATATGAGAGATAATAAAACTTTACATTAAATCATCACCATCAACCAACCATCACATAGAACCTGATAATGCTTCATGAGACTTCTTCAAATTCTGCAATTATTCAATTCTTGGAATACTCTGATCCTATAGATAATATTACTCGATGTTTTCTCTAAAAATCCTCCAAGTTTCACTCCTTGAATCCTCCCCAAAAAGAAGTTATAGAGAGAATGGTAGACCTTATTTAATTTTGGTTTATTCAGGAGAATGTACTTGTACATAATGCCCCACGCTCAATATTTAACATCATATTCTGAAACTTTCACACACGAAACTACAACCTGTACTATTTCTAATTCAATTTGTCTCACTTCATTTTAATTCTATATGAAGAAGTTATGACTGTTTTACCTGGAACACATGTTTATGACTAGCTTCGGGACTATTCAAAAACCTTATCTTCCACATAGTGTATCTCCAAAATTGTAGCAAATAAAGAGATGGAATTTTTACCACAGGTACCTAGATATGTCTTCTCAATACCATATCAATTTAACCATCTGAATCTTTATAGAAAAAAAATTATAGAGAAAATGATAAGATGACATGTAAATAACATACCTTAGAACACATCACCAAAAGACTTCATCCTCCCTTGAAATCCGGCCTGGTTTACTTCAGATTTAATCTTAAATTTGACTTGTGTATGTAAAATGAATGTATAATGATATGTATTTATACCCTTTATGTCACTTCCTTTTAACATTAGGGGCGACCTGAAACTTTCTTATTTTGTAATTATTTTCTTTAATTATCTTCAGGGTAGACCTGTACTTCCTTCTTCAATTCACATTGTCATCTTCAAAACTTCACTTCTCCTCAACCATGAGGATCAATGTGATGTGTCACCTACCATCGGAAACAACATGATGTATACTATCCATCCATGGGTGTTTTTTCTGCATGTGCATTTTCCTTCATGTCCAAATGCCTTCATCAATCTTGTGGTCCAAAACCAATGACTAGGGTTGACATCAATGACAACAACCAATCTTCCAACAATATCCCCCTTTTTCATTGATGGAAACACTCATGCTCCCCTTGTTATTGTGATCCCAATTTCTCTCCCCCTTTGACATCAATGGAAAAATATGGGGTTTCTCCCCCTGACTTTAATGGAAAAAGGTAACTCTCTTCTTTGGGGTTGCTCCCCCTGAACATATAACACTTAATAACACTTCATTTTTATGGTCTCTTTCTTCCTTGGAGATTTTTCATGGTTTTAGAATGTATATGTTACTTGGTCTTCTTGTTGTAGTTGCAACCAATCTTCCTGAACCTTCTTCTTTGATTTTTCATCTTTGTGAGTCAAACGTGGGAGTATATCCTTGATCACACATTTTACTAACACTGAGTAGATTATGCTTCAAGTCTTCAATCAATAAGACATTCTTTGCTTTTACATTTTTTCTTCCAAACTCTACTACACCTTCTCAAAGTATTTTGGCAAATGAGTCATCTCCAAATGCAACATTTCCACCCTTTCTCTTCAAGTTGATGAATTAGTATTGATCCCTGGTAATGTGTGAAGAACATCCACTGTCTATGTACAATTCATCTTCGTCTTTACATTCTTCAGCGGTCAATGATATTCGACAATCTTCATTCTTTGGAATATCTTTCCTTCTCCATACTGTGGTTGGCATAGGGACATATAGGGACATCTCTTTCCTCTGATACCAATTGTTGATACAGAGAGGGGGGTGAATCAGTATCAA
>ML790214.1:392229-403248 GCA_009831015.1 Picea engelmannii
TTACACCAATACACCACAATACACCATGCACAATATATGAGAAATAATCAATAGTTATTGTTCAAGGGAAGTAATGACTTCCAAAGGTAGCTACAACTTCCAAATATAAAGGGAGGGATAAACCTCCAAGAGGAATATACAATACTCTAATATCAAGAGAGGGTTAAACTCTACATCCTTTCTCCCTCCTTCCACCCAAGAATATATGAGAGATAATAAAACTTTACATTAAATCATCACCATCAACCAACCATCACATAGAACATGATAATGCTTCCTGAGACTTTTTCAAATTCTGAAATGATTGAATTCTTGGAATACTCTGATCTTGTAGATAATATTACTCAATTTTTTCTTTGAAACTCCTCCAAGTTTCACTCCTTGAATCCTCCCCAAAAAGAAGTTATAGAGAGAATGGTAGACCTTATTCAATTATGTTTTATTCAGGAGAGTGAACTTGTACAAAATCCCCCACACTTAATATTTAACATATGATTCTCAAACTCATACACAAGAAACTAAAGCCTGTATTATTTCCAATGAAATTTTTCTCACTTCATTTGAATTATCTATGAAGAAGTTATGATTGTTTTACCCGGAACACTTGTTTATGACTAGCTTCAGGACTAGTCAAAAACCTTATCTTCCATAGAGTGTATCTCCAAAATTATAGCGAATGAAGAGATGAAAATTTTACCACACATACCTAGATATGTATTCTAAATACCATATCAATTTCACCATGTGATTCATTCTATAAAAAAAATTATAGTGAAAATGGTAAGATTACCTGTAAATAAAATACCTTAGAACACATCACCAAAAGACTTCATCCTCCCTTGAAATCCGGCCTTCTTTACTTCAGATTTTCTCTGAAATTCAAATTGTGTATGTAAAATGAATGTATAATGATATGTATTTATACCCTTTATGTCACTTCCTTTCAACATTAGGGTCGACCTGACACTTTCTTATTTTGTAATTCTTTTCTTTAATTATCTTCAGGGCCAACCTATACTTCCTTCTTCAATTCACTTTGTCATCTTCAAAAATTCATTTCTCCTCAACCATGAGGATCCATGTGACGTGACACCTACCACCAGAAACAACATGTGCATTTTCCTTCATGTCCAAATACCTTCATAAATCTTGTGGTCCAAAACTAATGACTAGGGTTGACATCAATGACAACAACCAAACTTCCAACAACTTGGAAGCTTGGACTTGCTTGCGCTACTGTTTGGATGGTGTTTTCTTGGTTTTGCATGCTCCTGTCCTTGACTTCTATTTCTCATAGGATCGACTATGTTCCCCTTTCTTGACTTTGTGTTGCTTGTATCCTTTCCAAGACCTGCTTAATTTTTTCCAACTTGTTTCTTATTCTTCCTCTTTGGTTCTTGGCCTCTTCAAACTCATCCGATGTGCGATCCTATACCCTCTCTGCTAAAATATCGGCATCATCCTCAGTAATTGTGTATTCCGGGATTTTCTTATGGGATTTGGCCTTCTTGCACAGCCCCCCTATATGTATTATTGGTCATTTGGGTGGCCATGTCTCTTGTGGAGTGGTTATTGATGGGGTTTCCTACATCGGTGTGTCCCCCCTTCCTTGTTCCTCCTCGGCAGGAGAATTTTCCTTCTCTTTCATATCTACACATCCTTCTTTGGAGCACTTCCCTTCTTTTGCGCCACTATCTTTTGACTAGGCTCCCCTTGTTGTATTGGTTTCTTGGCTGCTACGTTGCCCCCTGCAAATGTCTTGGAAGAACCTACTTCTACCTCTTTTTCCTTGGGCATGTCCTTGGTAATGACTAGGATAATCGAGTCTCTCATGGCCATTTCAACTTCCTCTACATTGATGCAAAATTGAGGTTGAATCCATTCTCTCTTTGGATCCCTATGCGCTTGGTTCCACATATTGTGCCATCTATCCCTAAAGTTGGCTACCCCTTGATATTACGTGGCCACTTCTGGATTGATCCTCCAAGTGTTGGCTATGTTGTCTTGTATGTAACTGAGATACTGAGAAAAGCTGTTGGCATTGCCACTTCTTCACTTGGGGTATGAAGTGCTTCCCATCGATGTGTATCGTGTTGCATGATAGCGTCCTACTCTGTCGCAGAAGTATGAGTAGGGAGGCTCTTTCTATCCAATTAGTTCTATCAAAATCATTAACCCAGAGTAGTGGAACTTTGTCCCTAAGTCTTGCGCATCCTTGCAGTTTTCTAGGAATAGGTTCAGTAAGTATGGCGCCCAACTAAGAATGGTGTCGTTTGCACATTGTGTTGTTGCTACGACAACCTTGCAGGGACCTCCTCCTTACAACATTTTTGAAGTAGTTTGCATGCCATTAACTTTGTTTCCATCCTAGTGGTTGTGTCATAGATCCATTTTATGATTATTCCATGTGAGCCTCTCTCAGTCCCATATGTTTTCTTCATCTCTTCGAGAGAGAATTTTCCTTTGCTTTGTTATCTAGGTATTACATGGGCTTCTCACCATTTGATGGAAGTCCTGTGATGAATGCAATGAGCTATGCATTGATTGATAGTGGTTCTTCCAACTACAAAAATCCTCCATGGAGGACCGCCAACAACTTCTTGACAAAAAATTTCACATCTTTTCCCCTTTCGAAGTCGGGAATTTCCAGCAAATTGAGAATTCCTGTGTTTTCCAAGCCTTCATCCCATTGCTTTGGCTACAGTATTGGATCTTTGAATGGCCTTGTTCCTAGGCTCTCCATGTACACCTGCTACACAAATTATGGGAATTTGTTGGTGTCAGATACATCATGGTTTGCATACCACAATATTTCTACACATCCTAGTAATTTAGGCATGGCCTGCACCCCATATGGAATGTGCGACAATAATATTTAGGCATCAGGATGCATGTGTGGGAACCATGCAATGGATTGTTTTCCCTTTCTCTTTGTCGGTGTGCTAGAGGTCCCATCCTCTGGTTCTTTGTCTTCCCCGCCCGACTCTAGTTTCCCTGTAATATATATGGATATCCTTCGGTTGCACGGATCCCATCATAGGTTGTGGTCTTGGCCCATTAGACCCTGTCCTTTCATTGTCCCCACCATCCATTCTGTGGACTGCTTCGCCCCTTGAAGGTTGTGGTGGGTTGCCTATGGTTTAAGGTTTGTGGTCCTACACACTATCGTTCAAGTCGATATCCATCTCAACCATCATTAGATCCTTCTCTTCTTCCTCGAAAAATGTAGCGCTCACTAGTTTGACCTATGGTGAGGGAATTGCATCAGCATCGATGATTCCCTCTCTCTATGTAAATTCTTGTTCTGCCTCTGCGGTTTCCTACGGTGACCTGATACTACTGCATGTTTTCCATGTTTCTCTTCTTGGTGTGCCAACCTTTGGAGGTGCCATCATGGGTAATTCTTTCTTCCCTGATTGAGCTTCAACTTCTATGGTCTCCAACCTCGTCTATTCGTCTTTCGTCTTCGTACTCTTTATCTTCATCAGTTTTCAAATGCACAATAAGTATTGTTTGGATCACATTTTCACTTTATATAGATGTCATCATAAATTCCTTGGATCTTGTCGAACAATCTTCTTTGGTTGTTATTAATGTCTTGAAAATTTTCGAGTATGCTTCGTTCAGTTTCATACCTGCCCAATTCACGCCTTTTTACCCTGATGACCGATTTTTTTTCTTTTCCAACTATTGGCCCATTTTCTGGTGCACCACACTTTTTCAATGTGTCGTACTTTTCTACTATGAATTTCCCTTAGTGTGTGGTGTTTGCTTCATGTCAACCATATGTTGCATGAGGTCACTTTTTCCTTTTTTTCGCAACAATTCCACTATCTACTGCTTGCGATATTTCCCTGTATTTTGTACTTTCTTTCTTTTCTACTTTTTTCTTCCTTTTTCTACATTTTTCGTTCTTTTTATAAGTTTTCTTTCCTAATATATACTATAGTACACTATATACATGCCTTTCTTACTGCGTTGTAACTTTTAAGGGTTAGTAGTTCGATTGTCCCTGTATAGTTTCAGTCGAATACCATTGATAATTCCTTTCAATTATGTTCCTCCCAAGTCCTTTACTTGTACAGATCCCCCATTTGTGACAGTCTTTACCTCATATGGCCCTAGCCAATGCATTCTAAACTTACTAGGGTGTTGGAAAAATTTACTGTCATAGAGTAGAACTAGGTATCCCTCCTTAAAACTCTTCTTTTTAGTATGTTTGGCATGCCAGGATTTGTCTCTTGTTTTTTGTACTTCCTGGTGAAATCATACTAGACTCCTTCTCTTATTTCATGTTGTTAATTGATGCTAAGCTCAATATGGGTACCATAAATTCTAATGGCACCATTGTTTCCTACCCATATACCAATATGAATGGCGTCTGTCTTGTCAAAGTTTTACATGTGGTTCTATATGCCCATGATATTGCTGGTATTTTCAAGTCCCAATAATCCTTGTTGACATTGCAGATCTTAGTCAAATAATTTTCCAAAATCTTATTTAAAGCTTCTACTATTCCATTTTCCTAAGGATGACATGGTGTACTCTTCTGGTGATAGACATCAAACTCCTCAGTCATAGCTCTGATGGTATCATTGATAAAATGATTTCCCTTGTCACTCATCAGAATCTTGGGATGTCCAAATCTGGTGATCACTTACTCAAACAAGAAGTGTGTTGTTGTCTCTACGATACCGTCTTTGACTGGTGTTGCTTCTGACCATATTGTTAAGTATTCAATCCCAATAATGATATATCTATCTCTTGACCTTTTTGTTGGTGGATTAATAGGTCCCACAAACTATATTTCCCATTTGTCAAATACTTGTAGAGTCCCTTGTGGTCTTAGAGGCATCTCATCCCTTCTGTTGGGTTTTCCAACCCTCTGACATACATCAAATTTCTTGCAATATTCCTTGCCATCTTTATGGATTGTTAGCCACCATAATCCTATGTGCAATACCTTATGTGTGGTAGATTTACCTGCATAGTGTCCTCCAACTATACCTTCATGAGCTTCTACAATGCACACTGTCTCAAAATTCTATCTACGCCCATTTGGTATAAATGTCCTACAATAAGTTGATAGTCTGCAGCTCTGAATACCATATTTTTCTTTTGCGCAGTGCTAAACTCTTGTGGTGAAACCCATGTACTTAAGTATTCAATAATATCATCGAAGTATTCATCAATTGCCTGTACTAAAAATAGTTGTGCATCAGGGAATTTTTCTTCCAAGTTAGTAGGTTCTTCTCCATTAGTTACCCTTGACAGGTGATCAGGTCCTTCATTCAACTTCCCTAGTTTGAATATCACTTTGAAATAAATTCTTGAAACAATAATAGCCATCTATAGATCCTCCCCCCAACACTAGCTTGTTGACTAGATATTTGAGGGCATAATGGTTTGTGAACATTTTAAAGTGTTTACCCAGTAAATAGTGCCTGGATTTCTAAAGTGCATATACCATGGCTAGGCCTTCTTTTTTTGTGGTATTGTATTTCTTCTCTGATTCTGAAAACTTTCTGCTTGTAAAAGCTATAGGATGGTCTAAGTCCCTTTCTCATGGCTGCGTGAAAATTTTTCCAAGTGCTATAGTTGATGCATCTACATGCACATGAAATGTATTTTCCCAATATGAAAATACTAGTATAAGTGTTGTTACCATCTTTTGTTTTAAAGTGTCCAATCCTTGTTGACAGTCCTCATTCCACTGAAATATGGTGTCCTTCTTCAACAATTTTTCCATCAGTGCAATAATCTATGCATACCCCTTTATAAACCTCCTGTAATAGCCTATATGTCCCAGTGTTTCTCTTAACTTGTGCACTGAATTTGGTGGTGGTAAATTTACAATGACTGCAATCTTAGCAGAGTCCACTAGTAAACCTTGTTTACACACTATAATTCCCAACAATATTCCAAAGGGTTTATCAAAAATGCATTTATTGATATTCATTGATATCTGACATTGCCTGCATCTTTATAACATTAGTCTTAACACTTCCACATGGTCCTTTAACAAACTATATACAGTCCAGTAATCCAAATATACTTCTAGAAAATGATGTATGAACTCCTTAAAATAAGCTATGACTACTCTTGAAAATATGACTGGTGCATTCTTCAGACCAAATGGCATGACTGTATATTGGTAGGATCCCCATTTTGTAGTAAAACTAGTCTTATACCTGTCTTCTGGAGTTATTTTGATCTGATGGTAACCTGAGAATCCATCTATAAATGAATAGGCTTCCCGACCTCCCAGATTCTCTAAGACCTCGTCTGTAAAATGGGTAGTGAAAGGGTCATGTAAACAGGCATCATTAAGTTTCCTCGGATCTACACAAATCCTTATCCCCCCTTTTTTCTTTTCTTGGAATACTATAGGACTGATCCATTCATATTACTCTATTGGTTCAATGATACCATCTTCCAACATTCTGTCAATTTTTTCTTTCACTTTCTGCTTATACACTAGATTCAGTTTGTAGGGTATTTTCTTGACAGGTCTAGTCTCAGGTTTTAGGGGTATCTTCATATCTCCTAGCTCCTTTTCTATTCCTTTCATCTATGTGAAGGTCATTGGAAATAGGTCACTGTATTTGTGTAGTAACTTGGTTATTCTTTCTATTGTTTGCTCGTCTTAATATTCTCCAATACTTGCCATTTTAGGATTGTCATGCATTCCAATGTTGACTTTCTTCACTTTGATTGGTGCAACAAATGCTTATGACTCTAGAGATGGACCTTCCACCTAGATTTATCCTTCAATATCTATAATCTGAATGTTGATTAGATCATATTCATTTGGTGCTTCCTCTTCAACATGATAGCATGAGAGTAACTCTTTGACTATCTGTTTGTTCTGTTGTTGATATTCTGTCACGATTTCAACTTCTAGTTCATTAATAAATATCATTCCATGTATCATATTCAGCGTTGAATCCATGTTTGGCTTCTCATGTTCAAATGAGAAGGTTACTACAAAATTATATTGTAAGCATGTCCATTATGTAGTGCCTCTACACATCTCCTGGTCTATATACTAGTTCCCTGTGATTCCTTCCAATGTATGGATAAAGTGATGAGTCAATTCCTCTGGTAGTGTCATCCTCCATTGTTCCTTGAACTTTTCCAAGTGTTCCACTGGTGTTCCATGTCCATCATACCTTTGCAATTTATTTCTCCCCTTCTTTGCACCAAATCTAATGTGCAATAGTTGTTTACACTGATATCAGTCCTGAATTATTTCTTTGTGTGCACCCCACCATCTTGAAAGTGTTTCCTTGAGTGTAGTATCTAGGGATAAGAGCCTCTAATTTTCAAGTACTTACTCTTCACATTTTGTCAAAAAATCCTCTAAGTCAGTTAACCAATGAAAACTAGGAGGTTCTCTTATCTCTGTACCAACCCATCTTACTGCACGGTCTATTATTGTACACCTCCTTGTTGAAACTTCATGTAATCATTGTTTTCAATTCTCCAAACATGTGTTTGAGTTAGAAGCACATGATGTAATGATTCTCTATTTGAGTACCCCATCTACAGTTGGGTTAACATAATCCTCTTCTCATTTGGTGGTTCTGTACAACTGGTTTATTTCCTCTAGATCCAAAAAAGTGGGTTCTACAAACCTTTCTCCTTCTGATGGATCTAATGGTGCAATGAATTTGTATTCACCTGATTCAAAAGTCATGTTTCTTGTCTTCAGTTTGATTATAGATTATTTATCAAATGCCCAATCCAGTACAAGAATTTTTGGGTAAGGTGTTGTGCCATCTACTATCTCTATTACTACAAAGTATGCCATAGTGCACACTCCATCTAGATCTACTCTCACACCTTTAAGCCTTCCAATTGGTAAAACTCTATGTTGATTTCCTAGTTTTAGCTAGAAAGGTGAATAGCCTAGTGTGGGTTGTCCCATACACTTCCACGTCTTCTTAAGTAAGACATTTAATTTATATCCTAATTCCATTATAATATCTCCCACATTGAAATCCCCAATATTAGCATTTAGTTTGAATTATCTGCTTGTCCTTCTTCTAGTATGGAGATGATTTATTGTTTTCTATTCTAACTTCCCTTCCTCCTCTGTGTTACATATTTCTATCATATTTTGTAAAACCTTAAAAGATGATGGGTCATTCAATAACTTAACACAAGATCATAGAAAAGTCTTTATGGTACTTACTTTCTCTAAAGGTTGTCCTTTACTGGTACGGTCCATTAAGGAGGGAATATCGTACATTGGTGAGTTCTAAGTTTGTTGCATGGCTGATGTAGATGAAAAAAATTTCTTGAGAAACTCTTTTTTCTCCTTCTTAAACATTTCCTTTTATTTCCGTGCTTCAAACTGCTTATGTGGCTCAATATTCTTCTTAGCCCATTGGTGTTGGGATGGATCTTGTTTAACTATGTCATTTCCTGTCTTAGATCCTCCTCGAGTGACTATGTTGATGTTTCTCCCATCATCCCTGGCTTCTATAGAAATCCATTGGATATTTTGGTTGTTCTTGTTCATTTTTTCGTGTATCTTCCCCAAGAGTGTCAAACAGTCTTATGTGTCATGATCTCATGTGCGACAATACATACATGTCATTGGTGGGAGTCGACATTCCCTTGCATAATGTCCTAGTTGTTGGAAGTTGTGGCACACTATTGGTCCTCTACCTCATCCAAATCCTCCTCTGCCTCATCCTCCACCTCTATATCCACCTTGATCTCCTTGTGGTGCGTTGTACTGAGGTACCTAGTTATATTGTGGCTACGCATAATTATATTGCAACTGCACATTGTTGTATTGTTGTTATGCATTATTGTATGGTGGTGGTACCTAATTAAAATGAGGTTCATATTGTCCTATCATCATTTCTTATTGCACCCTATAAGTATATGAAGTTCTTTCTTTCATCAACTCCATCATTCTACAGTCCTTATCATCATGACCCACTGACTTGCAAAAATTGCAATATGAACTTTCAGGTATTTTCTTATAGTTATGCATCATTGGACAATGATATGGATGATTCCCATGTGTCTTACAAATATCACACCATGGTCCTCCTGTTGGAAATGGGTTTGGAAGCTCTGTCGCCATAAACTTGCACAGAAGTAGGAAATTCATTCTTATGGTGTCCTTCTATCCTGCATAGGGTACACCAAACAACTTATCTTTTCTCTTTACCCTAATTCTGGTTAAGTTGGAATGTTAGGTTCTTCAAATACTCCTTCAACTCCTCTGTTTTTAGATCTATCTGATGATACTAGTTCTCTTCCATTTATAAGGTTGCCTGCAGAGCCTCTGCTTGAGTTTGGAACTTTTGTTGTCTTAATGGGTATTTCAAATGTGGTAATAGTGAGTTCACAAATAAATGCTTATGTTGCATGTCAGTCATTGCATATTTCAACTCACCTTTCAGGCATTTAAACCTCTGATCAATATCCCAAATAGACTCACCTGGTTTTTTCCTTATTTCAATCATTTCATTCGTGTACTAGTCTTCTGAGAAAGGCTTCTGAAACCCGTTTATCAGTAGTTTTTTCACATCTGCAATAGTCTTTGTTACTCCTGGTGGACTGTTTACATCTAGACTCATATACCAATCTAGTGCACAGTCTCTCAGTGTGATAGCTAACTACATGAGATTTGTATCCTCATATGTGATATTATTTGCATCTCATATCTTCTCATAGATGAATAGGTGCTTTTCAGGGTAATCTGATACCTCTCCCAGAAATTCTGGTAACTTGATCGTGGGATCATGTCTTTCCATTTTGAACTATGTTGAAATACTACCTCTGCATGGTGTAGATATTTGACTGTTACTTCCTGAACTGGATCCTCCAGTTATTTTTCCTTGATTTTGTATGCGGTGTGTTGTTATTTTTCCACTATAACTCAGTTTTTTAAACGTTGGTGTTCTTTCTGGTGTGTTAGTCGAACATGGGGTTGTAGGTTCCACACTGACAGTGATCTGGATTGGAGTTCTTCCTTTTGTTCCTACCTTTGGACCTCCTATTCTCCTTTCATATGTTGCACGCATTATTTCCTCAATCTTCTCCACATCCCAAAGATCCTCTACCTCTTCTTCACTGCTTGTCAATCCCTCTCTATCAGCTATGGCTCTCTTCTTTTTATTCATCTTATATTGTGTTGATACTGAGAGGGGGGTGAATCAATATCAAGTACAATTTAAAACCTTTTTCAACTTATACTTAAACCATTCAATTATATCCAATGAGAAATGAAAAATAGTATAAGAGTTACACCAATACACCACAATACACCATGCACAATATATGAGAAATAATCAATAGTTATTGTTCAATGGAAGTAATGACTTCCAAAGGTAGCTACAGCTTCCAAATGTAAATGGAGGGATAAAAATCCAAGAGGAAGATACAATCCTCCAATATAAAGAGATATTTGAACTCTCAATCCTTGCCCCTTCCTTCCACCCAAGAATATATGAGAGATAATAAAACTTTAGATTAAATCATCACCATCAACCAATCATCACATAGAACCTGATAATGCTTCCTGAGACTTCTTCAACTTCTGCAATTTTTCAATTCTTGGAGTACTATGATCCTATAGATAATATTAGTCAATGTATTCTCTGAAACTCCTCCAAGTTTCACTCCTTGAATCCTCCCAAAAAGGAATTTATAGAGAGAATGGTAGACCTTGTTCAATTCTGGTTTAATCAGGAGACTGAACTTGTACAGAATGCCCTGCGCTCAATATTTAACATCAGATTATGAAACTTGCACAAAATAAAATACAGTCTGTACTCTTTCCAATGAAATTTGTCCCACATCATGTGGATTCTCGATGAAGAAGTTATGATTGTTTTACCCGGAACACCTATTTATTGACTAGCTTCAGGACTGGTCACAAACCCTATCTTCCACAGAGTGTATCTCCATAATTATAGTGAATCAAGAGATGAATTTTTTACCATAGGTACCTTGATATGTCTTCTCAATACCATAGTAATTTCACCATCTGAA
>ML790214.1:407780-419611 GCA_009831015.1 Picea engelmannii
TTCTTTATTTGGTCTTCCTCCATCATTATTGGGTCCATGGGATCCTTTTTCTTTCCCTTATCCATATCTTCCTCCATTTCTCAACCTCCTGTTAGTGCTTCCCCCATGCACACAGGGAATTTTAGTTGTTTGATTCCATAGTAATCACGTTGTTACTATACAATAAAATCTTAATTGAAGTATACAATGATCTGATGTACCTACCTTTGGGTCCCTTTAGAAAATCCGTCTTTGTTGTGGTGTAATACTTTGCTATATCTACTGCAAATTCTATGATAAACCCTGCAACAATACTATCTAACCAGAAATATATTGTGTGCGTGAATTGTTTTTCAACTTGTTGTAATTGCGCAATCTCCACAGGATTACAGTCCAACAATCTAATTCAATTTGTAGGGTTTTTTTCCTTTAACCTCAGTAACCACTCTGCAAAAAATGTAGGAAATCACAAAAAAGTACCTCATGCAAGTCACTAAACACGTATTTGTTGAGATATTTGCATGGTGTTAGCTTAGGGTTTATGTTGTCCTTTTGCGCAAACTCAAGTTCCTTCATTTTCAACTATATTTCGATCTCCTCCTTTGTTGGATTCCATGGCCTGGAAATTCCCTTCTATAATTTCATCCTCCGCGTGTTTCTTCCACGAATCCCATCCACTCAATCCCTTGCAGTTCCACCTAGCAACAAAACCATTTGTTGGTTGGATCTATGACTTCTTACCTCTTCTAGGTTGACCCAGGTTCGTATCTCAATAGGTTTCCAACAAAACCCTCTTAAACTATTGGCCCTCTTGGTAAAATAGAAGGCAATGTTATGCATAGAGTGCACAATGTAGTCTCACCTGAGATAGATTTATGGGTGACTACAATTGTCAAGTGCTTGTAGTCTAGGAATGAGTGGGGATCTGGGAGTGTATTCTATCTTTCTTTATGCATTAAACTTGTTATTGATTCAAGTATTTTTTAGATTCATTCATCTTTAGTCTTATGCATGCATGCTAATACATCTAGTTAATCATTCATTCATAATATAATCATTCACAAAAAGTAAACAATAAGGAAACATCACACTTAACACAAGTTTTACCGTGGTTCACCCCTTCCTGGGGCTACGTCCACAAAGATTTGGCTTCTCTACTCTTTTATTTAATCCGCTGCAAAATCTAGTGTTACGCACAATTCATCTTCAATCATACAATCATGATGAGGTTAAGGGACCTCTATGAGGCAGACTAGATCACACCAGGATCCTCAACCTGTGACCTAACCCTCAAAATATAGCTTATTTGACTCTTCTACAACCTTATTACAATCGACAATCTCTCCAAAATCATAATAATCGTTATTATCTCAACAAAAATCGAACTCCCAACCTAGACCTCCTAGTGTTATCAGACAAATCAGTAAGTGCGGACATAAATTGATCTCCCTAATTTCACCCCGAAACTAGAACAAAACAAGACAGAATATAAAACTTCCCCTAAGTTTTAATCATCAAGCATACTAATGAACAAGAGATAAATGACATACCTTTTAAATGTCATTTGTCCTCGCTAGTTTCATCCTCGCTCTGTTCCAAGGCTTATGGGATTTTGAACCTGTAAAAATACACAAGCCAATGAAGTGAAAGAAACAATGTATACTCAACAAAACCTATGTATGCGATCAAGGAGTCATACAATAAAATAAGAACAATTCTATGGGAAATAAATATATTGTTGTATTAGAAATATGAAAAGGAGAATACAATTGATGGCTTGATGTTGTAAGGTCCCTTCCAACATTTACTTTCTTCCCACACACTTATTCTCCATGGATTCTGAGACCAACAATCTATCTTGACAAAGCAAAGCTCCAAGATAAATCCAAAAACCCAATCAAGCTAACTTTCCCCATGAAAACTCATCTCCTTTTATAGGTTGAAAAGGTTAGGGTGAGCAGGTTAGGATGATCCCATGAGATCAGGTATGCGACTTAGATCCAAACTGATCGGAGGCCAACTCACCCTCGAAGCTTCTCTTCTAGAAGGATCAAGAATATTCTCTTTTTCTTTTGTACGGAAAATCGTTGCACCCTTAATACTGAGCAGAGTGTGACAACGTCATAGGACAGTGTGGTGCAGCCTGCGATGATCCTATATCCTCACACCCTTAACACTGAACTGAGTGTGAGGATCCCTCTTTATAAGGTTTTTACAAGGGAAAAGATAATTTCATCTCTCTGGGAAAATTCATCTTCATTCTTCTTCATGGAGTAAGGCAATTGATCCTTCTAAAGAAAAAGGATAGTTTTACATCATTAACGGTCATAGGGGTGACGAAAATAATGTGTAACAGTGACCCCCCCAAAGTATGAAGTTAGAACAGAGTGATAGATGAAATAATTTTTCGAGTGTGTGTTGGGAACAAGGAACAGGTCGGTCAGAAACCTGACAACAAACAAGGAAATACAGTACAATAATATATCATCACTGAGGTAGGAATTCCCATACTCAGAATATGAATGACTCAAAGCATAAATTCCGACATGAAAAGATCCATGTCAAGTAAAACAAGTCATGGCCACCAAACATACATTGTGGATCCATGCCAATATAACTCAAATATGAACATAGCCACCAAAAATACATTGTGGATATATGTGTTAAAGACTAAAATTTGAACATAGCCATGAGACATACACTGTGGATCTATGAAACGGTACAATATGAATATACTCCAACGCAACATAAATGTATCAGAAAAGATCCAGGGTCTTCATCTCCATCACTCCTAATACAAATCTAACCATGCGAATACATGTGTTGAAGTTGAACATGATAGAAACCACTTGATTATCGGTTATTAATGAATACCATTAACAAGTGAAAGGAAATCACCATTAATGTCAATGAATCCCAAGGTACTCTAGTACAATCCAACAAATGTGAATTAATGATTTGAAGTCGAACACTCAGCGGAATCTCCTGATCAGGGTTCAATGATGAAAACCCATTGTCAAAAGCAAGGAAACTTGCCATTGAGGCATGCAATTTCCAAGGTACCAATTAGTTTCTAAGTCCAATTCTTGGATAATGAGTTGAAGTCGACAGGAAAAGACTCGTCATAGGAAGGCCTTAATGTATTCTCCATCAATGACACGAAATGGGTAACAAGTGATTTAGGACTGACTTAGGGATGATTGATGCAATAGAAGGCTTAAGGACTGCAAAAATGGCTGACGCAATAGAAGGATTTCTAGGTTGAACTTCTCTTTGAACATATTGATGACACGACAATTGTCTTGGAAACATTGACTCAACAACAGGGATCATAGACAAAAATGTACTTTTATAAAGGATTATGATCAAGAGACAAGTGGATTTTCCAACCTACACACAAAGTGAGTGAAAGGGTGTCATGTTCAAAGGTGACTCTTCCATAGAATATAGGTTTAGATACATTTCTTTCCCAATTTTTCCCCTACCATTTATGGCGAGTACCTCTCTATTTTTACACAAGCTTGAGGAGGATAACATATGCTTGAAATGTAAACTTATCCTTCATATGAGTCCCTCAGATTGTTTTTAACGAACCCTAGGAAGGAGTGGTTCGATCCCATATGGGTCTTTTGATGCTTGTTTAATGAGTCCAAAGAAAGAAAACTCAATAGTTTTTAATATTTAGAGAGTCTGAAAAACAATTAAGGGAAACTCCAAAATGTCCTTTTTCATAAAATAGTTTGGTGAGACAGAAAAAGAGATAATCTACCCCTCAACAAATGTTTTCTTCAAATACTTTAACGAGCGTGAAAAGAACAAGATTGCTTGACAATCTTTTCATGTTTAGAGAATCTGAAAAGAGATTAAAGGGAACTCCAAGGGGTTCCTTTTTCATATAACCTTTATGAGTCCAAAAAAGTGATAAAAGTTTACTTGGTTACATTCTTAGGTATTTACGAGCACGAGAAAGAACAAAGATTGAGCTCAGGATTGTTTTCATTTTTACGCAAGCTTAAAAAAAAAAAAAACTATGCTTGGGATAGATTTTATTTTTACACAAGATTAAAACTAAACAAAACTATGCTTGTAACTTCCCAACGTAGAATCCAGGAATGGTTGGTACTTAAAACCCAGCTTAAGAAGCTAGCAGCTTAACTTCAACATGAAGTCCAGAGGCTATAATCATTCCCCCCTAAGCTTCATTCCGTCCAATAGCACGGGCAGAGGAAAGGAAGATTTAAATACTATATGTAATGAAGTACTTGACTCAATCGAAGAGGTGGAAAATATATATAATTTTTTAACGAGCTTGACATAGGAACAAGAACTATGCTCGTGAATCCAGGTTCAATCCCCAGACCTTTGTTTCATTTTTTAACGAGTTTGACACAGAAACAAGAACTATGCTCGTAAGCTTTGTTTCATTTTTAAACGAGGTTTCTACAGAGACGTGAAAACTATCCTCATTGCTGGTTTCATATTTTAATGGGCTTGAAATCAGAAAACCATGCTCAAGGATGGTTTCATTTTTTAATGAGCTTGAAATCAGAAAACCATGCTCAATGTTGGTTTCAGTTTTTAATGATCTTGAAATCAGAAAACCAGAACTATGCTCAAGATGGGTTGTTTTATTTTTTAATGAGCTTGACATAGGGGAAGAACTATGATTGTAAGCTATGTTTCATTTTTTAATGAGCTTTCCACAGAGATGAAAAAACTATCCTCATAGCTGGTTTCATTTTTTAATGAGCTTGAAATCCGAAAACCATGTTCATAAGGTCTCTTCTTGATCATGGCTTCCAAGAGGACAATGATCCGGAAGGAAACCATGTCATGGGACAAAACTCGGTCATGAATTCCAAGAGGATGATGCTCTGGAAGGAAACCATGTCATGGGACAAAACTCGGTCATGGCTTCCAAGAGATATTCACTCGATGGAAGAAACACACTCTGGAAGGAACACATGTCAAGGACTGCGATAGGGGTAAGGAGGTTAGGCTCCAATACCTGTTACCCATGATTTTGGTCGTCATGATGATGTATTGATGATGGTGTACTCAGGCTCTTCATAAGAACTTTCTCCTGAGAAAAGTTACTTTCATCTCTTCCCAGAAAACTCATTTTTGAATAAGGTTCGCAGGCTGCTAGTACATTTGGGTGTGAGAATGACCCATTCTTGCAGGCTTCCTTAAGCTAGGGTGCGAACTTCTCACACTGTGTTGAACTGCTAGGGTGCGAACTCTTCCTAAAGCTTGGAAAAAGATGAATTCTCGATGCTTCTAGAAGGGAATCTTCTAGAAGGATGGGTTGGCATTCGAATGGTTATCCTAGTACTGGATTCCCTGATATATTGGGATCATTCCTATCCAAGTAACTAATTCATTCTCTCCTATATATTGAGGTAATTCTCATGGAAAATGTTAAGAAAGATTCATTGGAGAATTGGTGAAAGAATTGTGTGAAGGACTTAGCATTGAATAGCAGCTTGGAGGCTCCAGCAAGTCTATCAAGGGGATTTGATCTTCTTCATGCAAGAATTGAGCAAGTGTGTGTGTCGGAGGCAAGAGACATTGAAAGGAAGTTTGCGACATCAAGGCTCAGGTTGTAATATTTACTTTCCATTAATATGATACAGTAGCATGTCTCTTTCCCATAAATCTATTTCCACTTTATTGTGTAATTCCTTGATCATACACATAGGTTAACTGTTGAATATATCGTGTGATCTTCACTTTGGTTGGTTTGTGTTGTCTTGGTCTTGCCTGCACGAGAGCACTGGAGAGAAGCAGGAGCAACAAAGACCCAAGGAAGCGATAATAAGGTATGTTATTCATTCATTCTTCCTAGTTAATTCAATAGTCAAAACTTAGGGAAAGAGTCATGTTCTGTCCTATTTTGTTCTAGATTCAGGTGGATCTAGGGAGATCAGTTAGTGTCCGCACCTACCGATTAGTTCGATAACAATACCCCTACTGAAGAAATCACCATGTCAACTACTGGATCCAAGTCATAAGATATTGAGATGATAGTGAAAGTCTCATATGCATCGGTAGATGAAAGCATGGGAGACAATGCCACATAATTGACATATGGTGTGGGAGATACCATCTACATATACAAACCATATAGGGAGTTCATTGAGTTGTTGATCAAGTTAGGGCCAATGAACAAAAGTTGATCAATAGTCACAACTCTTCCATCGTGAGGGAAATATATCACATTAAAAAGAGTGGACACGATATCTTTCATGGAATAAACATAATCTCGCCCAAGGAGTAAATCTAAATCCAAGGGGTATTGGACTACCATGACATCAATAAAGATATTTTCCCCTCCCAAAGTTACAGGAAACTAAGGAAGGGTCCCTAAAGGTTGATTGGTTCTTCTGTTAAAATATAACAGATTATGGGTGACTGACACAAGTTGAGGATAACCCAAAGCTTTCCAAGCAACAAAGGACAAAATACTAACGGACGCACCTTCGTCTATCAGCATTTGAGAAATGTCTCAACCACAAACCTGTATTGTAATATTAAAAGTAATGTGAGAGGGAAGACGAGGTCCAGTTAACGCACCCCAATAAAAAAGGATGGCCTCATTACTTGGAGGGGGTTCCACGGGAGAAGGAGGAATGCCCTCCAACATGGTATAATTTGTATCAACGAGAAAAACATGGACAGTATCAGGTTTACTCTTTATCGGGAGAGTAGGATCAACTGATGAAGGAATCAGATCGACCACTTGGGTTGCATTCTCTAAGGGGAGAATGGGGTCGACGGATGGAAACAAATCGACTGCTTCGGTGAAACTCCCTAATGGGAGAGTAGGATCGACCGAAGATAGGATCGGATCGACCACTTTGTCAACTATTTCAACTAAAGATGTGACCAGATTGAATACATGATCAACAAGACTAACTGATGAAGGGACCAGATTTATCATTCCATCAACTACAGGTGGGTTGAGAGTAAGGTTGTGATAAGCAGCTGGAAGTTGAGGTTGGGAAATAGTCATGTCTTCCAAAAATTTTGAGGCTTCTTCCATACGAGGGAAAAGGTGAGTTTGTGTTGGACAACTGAGAGGGGGGGGGGTGAATCAATTGTTACCATGCTTAAATAATTATGCTTATTTTAAACTCTTTACAGAGCACTCAATGACAGTCACACTAATGCAAGGAAGTAAGCAATAGAACATTCAACATCATTCACACATATGAGATACACAGAGATAGATATTTCCTGAGGAAACCCATAAACGGTAAAAACCTCTTCTTCTTTATATGACAAGTAATCTTTACATTTTGTACATTATCATACTTATGAGAACCAACTCATAATGATTCTACAACCTCTATTTTGCAAGCTGCTACTTGCTGAGAGCACCAACTCTCTTGTTTCTCTAGAACCCACTAGAAGGAAGCACCGACTCCCTGGTTTATCTAGCACCCACTAGAAGGAAGCACCAACTCCCTGGTTTCTCTAGCACCCACTAGAAGGAAGCAACAACTCCCTAAGTGTTCCATCACCAACTGGATAGAAGCACCAACTTCCAGTCACACAGGCACCAACATGTATAGCAGAGAACAACAGTTCTCCCTTGCACCACCCTGCCACCCTTATTTCTCTGGCTACAACCAGATGGAAGCTACAACTCCCTGTGTTCAAGAACCCACTTGAACCTCTGAGGACAGCAGTCCTCCCTATCACCTCCCTACCACCCTCAAATATAAATCTTTGCTACTGAAACTTATTACAGTGATATAATGTTCATCAATGGCTTACCAGTCTCATCACTGTTCTGCTACAGTGCCCTTCTCTATTTGCCTCATTGTCTTCATGCACACATCCTTGCGCTTTCTGTTCTTCTGGATTTTATGCTCTGTGCACCATGTCCATTCAATGCACCATTCCTCTTCTGTGTGCATTTCAGCTGCTGCACTCTGCCTCATTCTACACACCTAATCTATCTCAACAGTCATGGCTCTCTTCGTTGTTCTCCATTCTTATAGTCTCTGTGCACCTTGTGCATACACTATGTGCAATGCTTCTGCATGCTCTTCACAATGAGTGCTCTGCCTAATCATCATTTCGACTCTTCAACTTCTCTGGCAGTTTAACCCATGTGTCCATCATCACTGGGTGTTATGCCGAGATTCCTTAGCCTCTCCTGCAGTCGAGACTCTTCATCTTCTCTGTCACAATCAAGCTCATTCCCTCTGTAGCAGTTCCAAGCTCCAATGGTCTTAAATCTATCAATAGCCTCTATGATCAGTCTTCATTCCACCGGAAGATGCCTTGAGACTCTTCATCTTCTCTAGCAATCACTCTGAAGTCTGTTCGAGTCCTCTGGCAGAAACCATCAGTAATTTCTAGAAGTTACACTGTGAACCTATTGAGACTTGTGCCTTTGGCACCTTTCACCTTTCCTTTCACATGTGGCCTCAGGCGGTGACCACACGCCTCTTCTGAAATCACTTTCGCGATTCACATTTCGACAATTCCTATTGTGAGGCATATCGACTCTCCAAGTCATGATCTCTAAAATGGAGATTAGCTTCATGCTAGCTCCTCCCTTGAGTCTTCGTCGATGTGACCAAAGGTTATGACCAGGGTCCAATTCTGAACACACATTTCATATTTCATGTTTTGGGGATTCTGTGAAGAGTCGTCTCTACTCTCCATGTCCCAAACTCCGAAATGGATTTTATCTCTTCGAGCTCTTCTCTACAGCTCTTCGATGATGTGACCACTGGCGGTGACCAAGCGCTTTCACAATTTTGGCATTTCACATTTCACGACTTCGGGACTCCTATGATGAAGAGTCTCGACTCTTGACTCCTCCAACTCCCGATATCTGAAACTCCGAAATGGAGTCAGATCAATTTTTTGGCGTTTCTCATTTCGCGACTTCGGGACTCCTGTGATGAAGAGTCTTTACTCTTGACTCCTCCAACTCCTAGTATCCGAAACTCTGAAATGGATTCAGATCAACTTTTCGACATTTTTCATTTCATGACTTCAGGACTCCTATGATGAATAGTCTTGACTCTTGACTCCTCCAACTCGCGGTATCCAAAACTCCGAAATGGAGTCTTTGACATTTTGCGATTTCGCATTTCGCGACTTCGGGACTCCTGTGATGAAGAGTCTCGACTCTTGACTCCTCCAACTCTCGATATATGAAACTATGAAATGGAGTCGGATCAACGGTCCATGATCTCCCTCTGATCAACGACTCAGATTAAGTCATGGTTTCGCGTCTTTGTTGATGTGCTTGTTTCGTAATTTCAGCGTTTCTCATTTCGCAACTTCGAGACTCCTTTGATGAAGAGTCTCGACTCTTGACTCTTCCAACTCCCGATATCCGAAACTCAGAAATGGAGTTTAGGCTTATGATCGGGATCCAATGATCACTTGTTGAACTTTCCATTTCCATGCCATTATCCCTACGTTGTTGGTCATGATCTTTTCCATGCGATCGTCATTGTTGATCTTCCTTGCTTGCCTATTTTCCATCAAATGAAACAAGCACACTCTTTCACTGTGCTTGCACCTCTACACTATCTTCACGAGCTTTCTCTGCTGCGACTCCCAAAAATACTTCTAGTGCCCGCCTGCCACATTGTACCTGTACTCAATCCATCATCACTATTGTACTTTCCATCAATGACAAGCATACGCTTCCTGTAAAACATGCCAACAATATCCCCCTTTGGCATTGATGGCAACAAAGGCACCTAGACCTGTTCTTTTCTCCCCCTTTGACATCAATGTCAAAGAAAACACACTCCCCCTGAGTTGTTGCGGTAATTTTCATAGGTATCATATATTCAATCAATACAGACTCCCCCTAACAAGATGGACTCTCTTAGGTGTTAGATGGGATGACACCCAGCTTCTGTCGGAGATATTCAAATGGTGTCTTAGCTAGAGGTTTATTAAATATGTCTGCAATTTGTTCTATGGTTGGAATGTAATGGACCTGAACAATCTGATTGGTGACCTGCTCTCTTAGAAAATGGTATTTTATGGGAATATGCTTGGTCTTGGAGTGGAATACAGGATTCTTGGACACAGTTATGGCACTAGTGTTATCACAATGAATTGGGATTGGTGCAGCGTATTTTACCTCCAAGTCTGCAAGTGTCTGAATCATCCATAACACCTGAGTGCAACAAGTAGCTACAACAATGTACTCTGCCTCTATAGTTGATAGCAAAATGGAACCTTGATTTTTACTCAACCATGCTACTAGAGAATCTCCTAAGAAGAACGCACCTCCACTCGTGCTTTTCCTTTCATCCATGCAGTTAGCCCAATCAGCATCTGAGTAGACTGATAATTGAAATTTTGATTCTTAGGATACCATAGGCCATAGTTCATTGTTTCTTTCAAATATCTGAATATCCTTTTGACAGCTAACAAATGACTCTATTTAGGTGCAAACTGATATCTTCCTACCATTCCAACAACATGCATTATGTCTGGGAGAGATGTTGTGATGTACAGTAGGCTGCCTATCATTAACCTATATGAACTTTGATCAGCATCAGGTGAGTCATCATCCTTTCTTAATTTGCATCCAGTAACCATAGGTGTGCCCACAGGTTTAGAATCTTCCATTTGAAACCTTTTCAACATTTCTCTTAGATATTTTTCTTGAGAAATGAACATCCCTTCACACCTCTGAGTAATTTGCAGACCAAGAAAAAATGATAGTTCACCTATCATAGACATTTCAAACTCAGACTCCATGGCAGAAGAAAACCATTGTACCAATGAATCCTTATTACATTCGAAGATGGTGTCATCTACATAGACCAACACGATGAGCAAATCATTATCCTCTGTTTTGATATATATATTGTTGTCAATTGTTCCTCTCTTGAACCCTTTGTCTTTGAGATACATATCCAGTCTGTGATACCAGGCATGAGGGGCTTTTTTTAACCCATATAAATCTTTCTTCATCTTGCATACTAAGTCAGGATTATCAGACAGTACGAAACCCTATGGTTGTTCCATATAGACTTCTTCATTTAAATCTCCATTTAGAAAAGCTGACTTGACTTCCATTTGATAGACTTTAAACCTTTTATGACAAGCATAGGAAAGAAATATTCTGATAGCTTCTAATCTTGCTACGGGTGCAAATGTTTCATCAAAATCTAGTTCTTCTATTTGAGCATAGCCTTTACAAATCAATATTGCTTTGTTCCTGACAACTTGTCCCTGCTCATTCAACTTATTCTTAAAGATCCATTTGGAACCAATGATATTTTTACCTTTAGGTCTATGAACCATCTCCCAGGTATTGTTTTTCTCAATCTGATCAAGTTCATCATTCACTGCTTTAACCCAATGGTCATCTTTTCTAGCTTCATTAAAATTCTTGGGTTCCAGCATGGATATGAAAGCTATATGTGATTGTTCGGTGTTTTTTAATATCTTTCTCCTGGTTTGTACACCTTTGTCTTTTTCACCAATTATCTGACTTGCAGGATGATTCTTTTGAGTGATTCTGGAGGAGGAATTTGAAGTTGTCTGTTGATTTGAGTCTATCTGAGTGTTTGTGTCTTCATCTAATTCAGAGTCTTCATTTTTTTATTCTTGGACCTGCTCATATTCAGCTTTAGCTGTGTCCTCTATAGAAGACTCATTATTGTACACCTCTCTTGTTGGGATTCCTTCATCAACTTTTATGTCAATACAATCAACCATTTTGTGCAGCCTCTTATTATAGCATATGTATCCTTTACTATTTGTAGAATACCCTAAGAAGATACCTTCATCATCCCTGTCATCATATTTTCCAAGGTTCTCATCATTATTCTTTATGTAACATTTACTCC
>ML790215.1:0-56575 GCA_009831015.1 Picea engelmannii
GATTCTCCATTAGAATCTTCTGAATATTCATCGTTGTGGTTATCACCCTCCATTTCACACATACAAAATTGTTTTCTCTTGCATGTGAAAAAAATATAATCATTGTCGGGACCTTGATTTTCATGTACTTGAGTTTTGATTCTATCTGTTTTCCTAACTAGTATAACCGGAGCTGAGAAAGGACTCTTGCTTCATGTAATAACACAACAGTCCAATAGTTCTTGAACCAAGTGCTCGATTTATGCCTTATGTTGTTGCGACTGTCTATAATATTTTTTCTAATTGGTGCGGAACCGAGGATCAATTCTATGATGTGGTCTCTAGAACGAGGTGGAGGAAGCCCTCAAGGAAGTTCTTGAAATATGGTGTTGTATTTTTCAAGAATTTTGTCCAATTTCTTGGGATTGTCATTTTTGTCCTCCTTAGTAGTACCCTCTATTGCATAGCAGTGTAAGAAATAAGCATGGGCTCCCTTTTTAATCATTTTTCCATTCTATTCGACAAGACTATTTGTGGGGGAGGATAATTAATTCCATGTAATTTGTACTTTTTCCCAATTTTGATAAAACCTTATCAATTGCTCTTGTAATTTTAATCCAACAGTACCAAGTGTGGCTAGCCATTGCCCCCCCAAGGCAATATCTACCCCTTTGATTGGAATAAAATACATAGGAGATTTTGATTTTTAGTTACTCATGGATATTTCTACCTTGTGGCATTTCCCATCACATGACGTAGTCCTATTTCCCGGGATGGAGACTTGAAATTCAAAGGTGGGATGAATGAATATGTTTAATTGCCTTGCTAGCCTTGTATCTATAAATTTATGTGAACTGCCACTATCAATGGGCACTGTTAATTTAGTTTTATTAACATAGCCATAAACTTTGAGAGTTCGGGGCTGAGAAATACCCATCATTGCAGCAATAGAGAGTGTCGTATTTTTTTTAATTCCCTAACTCATGGGGATTTCGTGAGTCTTCATTATTTGTTTCTTCATCGGATGAAGATATGTCCCCTGCTGCTTCGTCCTTGTCACTGTCACTTTTGTCTATTTTGAAATGAAAAAACATTTTGTCTTTGCACTTATGGCCCGGTTTCCAATTAGGTGTGTTACATTTAAAACATTGGTCCTTATCTTGTATTGTGTCTAGTGGTGGTGTCCTTTTGTTAGGGGGGATGTATTTGGAGCTAGAGTCTTCGAGTGAGTGCCATGTTGTCTTTTGATATACTTTAAGTTTCTTTTCAACGATTTTATCTTTCTGGCGAGCTTGCTCGATATCCTTAATGTCATGTAATTCGAGCTCATTTTGGATACTTTCCTTTAATCCTGATAAGGCTATTTGAAGTAGCAAGTCTTATGATATATTAGGGACACGAGTGGCTAACAAATGTGAATCATGAAAAAATTCATCCATTGTACCGGACTGTTGTAATCGGGTCAGTTTAGCGAAAACACCTTTTTCTTCTATGTCGAAGAAACGTAGGAACAAGTTATTTTTTAATATAACCCAGTCTCTTGCTAGAGAATTGGATTTTTCTCTCCACCATAGGAACCAGTCATACGCAAAGTATTTCATATGTATATATGTGACATTAATTTTGTCTTCATCATCAAAAATCTGGTAATACCTGAAGTACTACTTGATTTTATTTACCCATCTTGTTGCTCCTCTTGCATCTGATCCATCAAATTTTGGAACAATAATTTTCGCCTTGGGAATGCCATTATTAGACATCCCCATGTTGGGTGAGTAATATGATTGGTGAGGCCCACACTTCAAAGTTGAATTACTGGGGATTCTACTTCCATTTGTGATTGTTTCGAGCTCTAATTTCTTGTCGTGGTAGTTTTTGTTGCATTCCACTAGTTCTTCGTTTAATTTGTTGATTTTTTCATTGAATGAAGTATTTACTTGATTTATAAGGCCTGCAAAAAACTCTTTGATGTTTTCACTTAGCTCTAGTGTGGAGGAATAATTGTCCTCTGATCCTCCAGTCTTTTTCTCTGGTTCTCTAGGCTTTCTCTCGAGTCTCCTCATGTTGCTCATGGGTAAGAAGTGTTAAATTTTTGGGTAGAAACGAAAGATATTCTTATTGTATTGTAATTATTCATGTCGACCCTATTGTGACTTTTTAAAGTGTCAAATGTATTTTATAAAGTGTCACTTGTCAAGTCGGCCCAATTGCGCCAAAGTAAAAAGGTCAAATATATTTTATAAAGTGTATTTTGTAAGGTTGGCCCTATTGTTCCCTAACAAACTGGCAGGTTGGCCCAGACCTAATTTTAGGTTGGCCAAACTAGTATTTATAAGAGAGGCTAGCACCTCATTTGGAATAACACACAACACAAGATCTCAAGTCAAGAAGAGAAGTGCACAATTCTTAGAGTGATACACTACTACAGCTGGGAGGTGATTTCATGGAGGATCTTGGTCTATCTCTTGAGTTTATCTTGGTTGTGTGGTGCGCTACTCTTCCCTAGTCAAGGGTTTGAGAAGGATCTTCTGCTTCGTCAGTTCTTTATTGAAGAGAGGCATTGTTCTTGGTTGTTAAATCTATATTGAGGAAGTTTTGTTGGGTTTTTCCCCTAGAGGCTTTTCCCAGGGTAAATCTTGTGTATGTTATGGATGTCTCTCTTTCAGTGATCCTTTATATGCAGTTACTGTGCTAATTGTTTAAAATTTTAAAAACACTAATCTAGTTAACTACTTAATACGAAAATTCAACATGGAATCAGAGCGGGCATGAAAGAAGTAATTTTCGTAGCACAGAAGAGCCCATTGAGAAAATCAAGGGCATAAGAAGACTCTCCTAAACCTAGCGCACTTTTTCCCTGGAGTAGTTTTCAGTTTGGACAAGTTTCATAAATTAGGGTTTCTGCATAAACCCTAGAAGGTGATGTCATCCACCTTGCTAAAGGAAATTGTGTAAAGTAAGACCATATAGGAGATCGCCCTAGGAGGGCACATCTAGTCCTTGGATCAAAATTCCAAAATTCAAAGTTTGAAAACTTAGGGTTTCCTCATAAACCCTAAGTCAAGGCATCTGCAACAAAATTTCAACTTGGCATAGCGTACTCTTTGGTAATTCAAAATACTTCTTTGAAATTTTATTTCTTATCGTATTTTCGTCACTAGGCAAGATGACTACCAACACTAAGCTTGATGAGAAGCTTGAGGGTGCTAATAACTTTTGAGCATGAAAGTACAGAGTGATGCTCATTTTAGAAGAGCATGACCTAGAAGAATTCGTTAACAAGGAAGTTCCAGAACCAGAGGGAGATGAGGCCAAGGAAAAACACAAGAATAGCTTGTTCAAGGGAAACAAAATCATTGTATATTCCATCAAGGATCACTTGATCCCTCACATCTCATCTTTAACAACTCCCAAGCAGATGTTTGATGCCTTATCCAGATTGTATGAAGGAAAAAACATCAATCAGAAGATGACCTTGAGAACACAACTCAAGAGTGTGAATATGTAGAACTCAGAAACTATTCAGTCATACTTCACAAGGGTATTGTAGATTAAGGAGAAACTTGAAGCCATTGGAGACAATGTAGAAGAATTTGAACTCGTAATGACCACCTTGAATGGTATCCCGAGATCATGGGAATATTTCATTCAAGGGATATGTTCTAGAAGGAATATTATGAAGTTCAACAGACCGTGGGAGAATTATAAACAGGAAGAAGCAAGCTTGGTAGCACGAGAAGAAAAACTAGCGGATGATGATCAAGCCTTAGAAGCACATGCAGAAAAAGGAAAGAGTAAGAAGGAGGATCATTCCCATTACTACAAGAAGTCACACAAATCTCACAATTTCCAAAAGGACTACTCCAATATAAGATGCTACATTTGTCAGAAATTGGGACACATTGCAAGATTATGTCCCAACTCGAAAGATAAGGTCCAAAAAGGAAACTATAAGAGACATCACGCTCATGCCGCAAAATATGACGAACTTGATTAGAAGAGAGCTAAAGGAGATGAATCAAGTGCAGAGTATGTTTTTATTTCAGCTCTTACTGGAACAGTCACCCATGGAAGTGACACATGGCTCATTGACAGTGGTGCCTCCAAGCACATGAACGGATATAAGAACTCATTCTCAAATCTGATACAGAAGGATTCACCTCATAAGGTGAAACTAGGCGATGATTACCAGTACACCATCAAAGGATTAGGAGAAGTAACTTACAGATTGGATTCCGTAAAACCAATGAAGATGAAGGATGTGCTATATGTTCTTGGATTGAAGAAGAACCTCCTTTCCATCTCAGCACTAGATAAGAAAGGATTCTGAGTTGCTTTTGTAGACGGTTAAGTACTTATGTGGCCAAAAGTAAAAACCATTGATGATGCAGTATTGATTGGTGTCCAAGAGGGAGGCTTGTAAAAATTGAATGGACACTCAGATTCAACACTTGTACATAATACAATGAATTCGTGTGAACTATGGCATAGGAGATTCACTCATCTACACTACAAGGCATTACCTATTGTAATCAAGATGGTGACAAGTTTACTAGAGATTCAAGTAAACCATGAAGGCATATGCAAGGGATGCACACAAGGGAAGAACATGAAGAACCCATTTCCAAACAACGACAACAAAGCAAAGGGAGCACTAGACATAGTACATGCAAATGTATGTGGACCAATGTCAGCAAACTCATTAAGCAGGTATGTATACTATGTTTCATTCATTGATGATTATTCATGTAAAACCTGGATTTATTTCTTGAAAAATAAAAGTGATGTGTTTAGCAAATTCAAAGAATTCAAATCTCTTGTAGAAAATATCTCTGAAAGAAAACTAAAGACTATGAGATCAGACAATGGAGGATAATTCACATCCGATGAATTCAAGACATCCTGCAAGGAAGTTTGGATTAAGAGGGAGCTCTCTACTCCCTACAATCCTCAGCAGAAAGGTGTGGCAGAGAGAAAGAATAGAACAATCATGGAAGCAGTGAAAGCCATGATCATGATCAAGACCTACCAATGCATTTATGGGAAGAAGCATATTGGAATACTATATATGTGTAGAATAGAAGTCCTCATGAAGTACTTGGTAACAAGACACCAAAAGAGATGTTTACAGGTGAAAAGGCAGAGGTCAACCATCTAAGAATATTCGATTGTTAAGTATACGTACATGTCCCCAAGGACAAGAGATCCAAGTTGGACCCTTCAGGAAATAAGGGTATCTTTGTCAGATTCAATGAGACATTGAAGGAATACAGAGCTTACATCTCTAGTCATTGGCAGATTGTGACTAGTAGAGTTTTTAACTTTGATGAGGATGCAACCTTTAATAGATCGAGACATAATCATTTATATGAGTTTCATGATTAGGAACCTGTAGCTCACAGATTTGTAGATATAGATGCAGACACTGATGTAGTACCAAAAGAACATCATGATGTGGTAGAACCACAAAGACCTGCAGAGACGACTACAAATAAGAGAAGGCTAGCTTGGGCTCCTGATATTATTCATGATGCAAAAAAGTATGGAGCCCCAAATGGATCATTTAGATAAAGCAAGAAACCACGACCATATTCCAGTTATGTAGCATTGTTGAGTGACATCATTGATGCAGAGTCTACTGATTATGAAGAGGCTACAAAGAAGAAAGAATGGAAGGATTCCATGATTGAAGAGTACCAATCAATCATTAAGAATGATGTCTGGGATGTAGTCTTGAGACCAAAGAAAAAGACAGTTGTCAATTCCAAGTGGATTTATAGGATAAAGAATACTGCATATAGAAACATAGAGAAATAAAAGGCAGGGTTCGTGGCATGACGTTTCTCCCAGAAAGAAGCAATCGATTATGAGGATAAATTTTCTCCCGTGGTGAGATACACTTCTATTAGGAATGTTCTTGCAATAGTTGTAGTGATAAAATGGAAGGTACATCAGATGGACATGAAGACAACCTTCCTAAATGGAATAATAGAAGAGGAAGTATATGTGGAGAAACCACAAGGATTCGAGACACATGACGGGAAAACACATGTGTGAAGGTTGAAGAAAGCCTTGTATGGGTTGAAGCAAGCTCTCATAGCTTGGTATTGCAGGATATACAATTTCCTGATGAGCTTGGGTTTCACCAAGAGTACTGCAAATTCCAACGTTTACTTCAAGGTTGTGGATGGTGAGCCTGTGATATTGCTATTGTATGTGGATTATCTGTTTCTGATAGGAAACGAGAAGCTCATCGTTGAGAATAAGAGGAAACTTGCTACATAATTTAAGATGAAGGACATGGACATGATGCATTACTTCTTAGTTATGGAGGTATGGCAGAGACCACATGAGATTTTCCTTAACCAAATAAAATATGCAGTGGAGATCCTGAAGAGGTTTGGGATGTTGGATTGTAAGGCCATATCTACACTGATGGTGGAAAACCTAAAGTTGTTGTGTGGTACAACTTTAGAGACAGTGGATGCCACTATATATAGGATCATGATTGGTTCGTTGATGTACTTAATGAACACGAGACCAGATATATGTTTTCCATTGAACACATTGATTCAGTACATGGTTGAGCCTAGACATGTTCACCTGATTGCAACAAAACATGTGATGAGGTACCTAAAGGGTACAATTGATTATGGACTCAGATATATCTAAAATTGTGAGATAAGATTGTAGGGATACACAGATTCGGATTGGGCAGGAAGTGTCATAGACCAGAAGAGTACATTCAAATGTTGCTTTAGTTTGGGATCAGCTGTGATCTCATGGCTCAGTAGGAAGAAGACTTGTGTGGCACTCAATTCTGCAAAGGCAGAGTATGTAGAAATATGTTCAACTTGTGGCAAAGCAGTGTGGCTTCGAAAGATGATTATAGGATTGATTGATCTCGAGTTGGAGGCAACTTGTATCTTTTGTGACAACCAGAGTTGCATAAAGTTGTCATAGAACCCAGTATACCATGACAAGTCCAAGCATATCGAGATAAAGTACCATTATATCTGAGAGATGGTATAGAAGGGAGCAGTGAAGCTCCAGGATGATCCTACCGAAGAGAAGGTAGCAGACGTTTTGACTAAGCCTATGTTGAGAGTGAAGTTTGAGTACTTCAGAGAAAATATTGTTGTGGTCCAGAAGGACTTTCCCTCATGAGAGGGAGTGATGTATTACATATGTGACTCCAGGTGCAACATAGTGTGGTGCAATAATAACATGTTCATGTTCGAGAACTGACTGTGGCACCAGTCAGCCTAACCTCGCACAAGGTCAGAAGACGCAGATCCTTCGGGGAGGGCATGTGTTCCCAGCTTCAGGAAGTGTAAATCGTGGATCCTTCAAGGAGGGCATATTTCCTTGATAGATGGAGATCCAACTCGTGTGGTTGGAGGATGACTAGCCTAGGGCTAGTGGTCAGACTCTGGGTCAAATGATTCCTATCATGGGTCTAGATGGGTAGTGTGTGTGCACTACATTGCCTAAACCTCATGGTTAGATGCTTGGTCTATGTGGGGTCATATGACTAGTGTTCCAACCAGGGGACTAGCATGGGGCTACTGGTCAAAACTTGGGCCAGATAGTTCCTAGTGAAAGCTAGATGCGCAACATTGTGTGAGTTGGAATAAATCTCCACCATTACTGATGAGCCCACTGATGAGATGCCAGTAATGAACTGGATTCATGTTGTACAATTTGAAAACTTCTTGTGAAATATAGATTCGTGAAATGACAACAAGACAATGACCAGGTGTATAGAAGCGTAGAAGCAGTGATGATGATCGTGTCGAGAAGAATACCTTCCTCGCTAAGAGGGAGTTTTAAATTTTTGGGTAGTAGCATAAGATATTCTTATTGTATTGTAATTATTCATGTCGTCCCTATTGTTCCTTTTTAAAGTGTCAAATGTATTTTATAAAGTGTCACTTGTCAACTCGACCCTATTGTGCCAAAGTAAAAAGGTCAAATATATTTTATAAAGTACATTTTGTAATGTCGGCCCTATTGTGCCCTAACAAACTGTTAGGTCAGCCCATACCTAATTTTAGGCTGCCAAACTAGTATTTATAAGAGAGGCTAGCACCTCATTTGGAATAATGCACAACTCAAGCTCTCAAGTCAAGAAAAGAAGTGTGCAAGTCTTAGAGGGAGATGCTACTGCAGCTGGGAGTGATTTCGTGGAGGATCTTGGTCTATATCTTGAGTTCATCTTGGTTATGTGGTGCACTACTCTTCCCTAATCAAAGGTTTGGGAAGGATCTTCTTCTGCTTTGGTTCTCTCTTGGAGAGAGGCATTGTTCTTGGTTGTTGAATCTATATTAAGGAAGTTTTGTTGGGTTTTTCCCCTAGAGGGTTTTCCCGGGGTAAACATTGTGTATGCTATGGATGTCTCTCTTTCAGTGATCCTTTATATGTATTTATTGTGCTAATTGTTTAAAATTTTAAGAACACTAATCTAGTTAACTGCTTAAGACGAAAATTCAACAAGAAGACCCAAGTTCTTCATTAATGAAAGAAGAATGGAAGGCTCACTTTGAGGGTAATAAAGAGAATATGTATTAAATATTTATAATATTTAATATTTAATATTGTAATATTAAATATATATACAATATTAAATATATATATGAAGAAAATGGGGGTGAATGTGTAGGGTCGAGGGAGGTAAGGGTGAATGGAAAGTGGGTATTGTGATGAGGAATCAAGAGGGTGAATGAGTGGAGGAATGGAGGGCGAATGGAGAGGTGAGATGAGGGTCGAATGGAGAAGGACGTGATGCAGAATGGAAGTCAAATGAAGGGAAATGAGCAGAGGGACGAATGGAAAGGTATGCTAATGGATGGGGTGTGTGGAAACAAAGGCTGGCATTGGTCGTAGGGACAAGGGCTGACGGGACAAGCATGGATGAAGATAAGGAAGGGAGTGTGGGACAACAAAGAGGGAGCATGGGTAGATGGGTATGAGTGAAATTGTGAGCAAAGAGGGAGAGAGGGACAACAAAGAGAGTGTGGGAATATGACAAGTGAAATGAGACAACAAGGAGAGTTGGAGAAGTTGTGCGAGGGTTTGGAGGTCGCAAGAATGAACTTCTTTGATACCAATTGGAAGTTGTAAACCATATATATATATATATATATATATATATATATATATATATATATATATATATATATATATAATATTTATAAATTTATTATTCGTTGTCCTATTCAATGTACAACAACGTGTATAAATACACATACATGAGTAGAGTCACGTATTTTTTTCTAAAAAGATGTGACTTTACATTTAAAAGTATAATTATTACATTAATGATTTAATTAGTAATTAATGAGAATTGTAATATAGACAATGTATATTACAATGAGTCTCTGAAACTTGATACAAAACAGAAGAGGCTCATTGGAACTATGAACGTGTTCAACACTGATCTGATGGATCATCGATAAGATCACCAATTGCTTCTCGTGTTGAATGGACCCATCTAGATAGTGGTGGTGTTGGTGCAAGTTCACGTTCAATGGACTTATCTAGAGGAAGGTGAGAAAGCGAAGGTGGATTTTTATCCTCGCTGTCATTCTCTGATCCAGATTATTTTCGGCATGAAATGAGAGCGGAGATATAATAAAGAAATGCATAGAGATATCGCGTATATCCAATAATATAACAAAAATATACCAGAGATGCAACCATAAACACAAAGATGCAGTAATACACGATTTCTATTAATGAAATAAATGTACAGAGACTATAAAAATACAGAGTGAAAGACTTGCTAGAATGGTGGCATCTTATCTCTGAGAAGAGATGTGATGGCTACTCGCATTCGCAAGAAGATGATTACAATGAGGCTTTGAAGGCCTTTTTACAATAAACAGGAATGCCCAAAACCCTATACATCCAAAAACCTAACCCTCGGAGATGAAGCGCCAAAATTCATGTGGGTCCCTTTTGGGTAAGTTAGTACATCAACTTCCCAGGGTCGTAACTTTTGCATACGATATCCGTTTTAGGCATATGATAGCTCGTTCGAAAGGTATCGTCGAGTAGATTCATTTTGGGGGATCAATTGTGACTTTGTATATTATTGAGAACTTCTATGATCCATATGGATATCGGTGGACACCCACCTTTTCCAACTGGCTCAAAACAGTTTTCTAACATTTTTGGCAATTTACTATTTTTAGCAGTTTTTACTTCCGGGGCCATTTTGAGGGCCTAAATGAAGGTTTTTCGGTATAGATCTCCTCAAGTATAGTCAAAGGCACGATTGAGCCCCAAAAATGAATCTTCTAAATGATTCCTTTCCAACGGGCTATCACATGCCTAAAACAGAGATCGTATGCAAAAGTTACGACCCCGGGAAGTTGATGTACTAGCTTACCCAAACGGGGCCCACATGACTTTTGGCGCTTCATCTCCTAGGATTAGGTTTTTGGATGTCTATGGTTTTGGGCATTATTTCTTATTGTAAAAAGGCCTTCAGAGCCTCATTGTAACCTTCTTCTTGTGAATGCACGTTGTCGTCACATCTCTTCTCAGAGATAAGCCGCCACCATTCCAGCAAGCTTGTTTCCGCTGCATTTTACAGTTTCATCTTATTTCGTTATTGAATAGAAAACCAGTTTTACTGTATCTCTGTTATTTTGTGTTAAGCACCTGTTAATAATCTGTATTCATTTCATTTTTCTCATAAAATCTGGATCAGTGGTATTAGAGCAGTTTGCTCCTTGTCGTCTTAATGCATGTCCTCAACGAGGTCGGAGTACAAAGAGTTGTGTCTCAAGCTTGTTTCTCTTGAGGACAGAATCTCTCGCACGCCCAAGAAACCTCCCATGGAAGGAGAAAAGAAAGATGACGGGATAGGATATCCTTTCAAACTGTTGATTGAGGAAGCCCTCACACAACAAAGGAACGAGATGATGGATAGTTTCGCGCAAATCCTTCGGCGACTACCAACAGGCGATGCATCTTCTTCGAACGGAGGCACTGCCCCCTTCAAGGTACAAATAAACTTTGATATTCCTATATTTGAAGGTCATATAGACGCAGATGTTGTAGACAAGTGGTTGAATCTACTAAAAGGGTATTTTTCTGTTCATAATTTTTCGAATAGAGAAAAGATTACTTTTTCACTCCTCAAAGTTGTTCCCCATGTCAAATATTGGTGGGAAACTTTCTGTGAGCAAAAGGAAACGTAGGAAACCTCATTATATTCAGTCACGACCACTTGGGAATCCTTCAGGGATGCTATTAAGGAACAATACTACCCTGTCGGAAGTTATGACGACATGTATACCAAATGGACCACACTGCGGCAAGAGAGAGACCAAGTAGTGCCAGATTTCACAAATATCTTCCATACCTTGCGCACCAAGTTGGGTATCAAAGATTCAGAGTGACATATTATGCTCAAGTATCGCGGTGCTCTGCATAGATACATCCAGACCGAAATGGAATTTCTAGACATCTCATCCTTGGGCGCAGCCTACCGACATGTCGTCAAAATCGAGCAAAAGCTCAAACAAAAGACGCGGCAATTTGGGCCTGGGAACCCCTCACAACAAAATCCAGGAAAGGGCGGCCCCAACCCACCGAATAAAGGAAAGATAAAATATGGACAGTATCAAGACAACCAGTACAAGCTGCAAGAAAAGAAGGACACCGGAAAGACAAAGAAAGATACCGGGAAGTGGTGCGACTTCCATAAGTGCCCTTGGCATAACACTGTTGACTACCGCTCAAAGCAGTCGCTGGTGGCTGAAGTGAAAGCCTCTGAATCAGATGTAGATTCTAACTCCGAGACAGAACCAGAAAGGGGAAGATGGATCATTGACGCAAAACCCAGTGCCATTGTTGCTACCACCAAGCTCCATCCTAGTGAACCAGACGAGCCATAAGAAGGAGAGTGCCTCTTCCATTCATAGATGTGGGTAAAAGGCACCCCACTACATTTCATCATTGATAGCGGTAGCCAGAAGAATCTCATCTCAGCAGAGGTCATCAAGTGACTGGCCCTGCCAACAACGCCACACCCACAACCCTACGCCATTGGATGGCTCCACCAAGGAAGCGATCTCCGCGTTAGCCAACAGTGTCGACTGTCGTACGACATCAAGCCCTTCAAAGATGAGGTATTGTGTGATGTTTCTCCTCTCAAAGTTTGTGATGTTCTTTTGGGCCAACCTTATTTATGGAAACGTCATGTTGTATATGAGTCTAGGCCTCGTAGTGTTATTATTACTTTGAACAAGAAATTGTATAGGATACCCAAGGCAGTCCCACCTAGTGCTATTTCCTTGATCTTTGTTAAGCAATGTAGGAAGGTCATCTCTCAGATGGGGAAGTTCATCTTCTTCGTAATTCGCTCTCAGAATAAGAAAAAGATCATAGCCACAACCAGGGTCTCTACGACCGACCTCTCCACACAGCAGAAGCAAGTAGATAAGGTTGTGGAAGAATACTCGTATATCTTCTCCTCACCTACAGGGGTACCTCTGCACTGCCAAGTCAAGCACCCCATCGATCTGAGCCCTGACGCATCGCTACCCAATGGGCCAGTCTATCATCGCTCTTTGTTAGAGAATGAGGAGATCAAGCGACAGATCCAAGAACTATTCCACAAGGGGCACATCTTCCCCAGCTCATCACCTTGCGGGAGCCCAATCGTGCTGGTATAGAAGAAAGATGGAACCTCGCGACTCTGTATTGATTATCGGGCTCTGAATAAAATCATTGTTAGAAACCAGTACCCGATTCCCCGAATCGATGACCTCCTTGATCAACTCACGGGGGCCAAATACTTCAGTAAGATTGATTTGAAGTCTAGCTACCACCAGGTCCCGATAGAACAGACAGATGTATGGAAGACCGCCTTCAAGTCAAAGGAAGGACTTTTTGAATGGTTGTTCATGCCCTTTGGTTTGACAAATGCTCCAACCACTTTCATGAGGATGATGGACGATATCCTGCGACCATTCACCAATACTTTTGTAGTGGTGTATTTGGATGACATTCTAATTTACAGCAAGACTTGGGTCGAACACTTGCAGCATATTCAGTAGGTTTTGCACACCCTGTGACAGCACAAGCTATACGTCAACCTAGAAAAATGCTCCTTCGGCATGGACAAGGTCCATTACCTGGGCTACATCATTGATCAGCACGACGTACATGTAGATCCAGCCAAGATCCAAGTCATCCATGACTGGCCAGCCCCAACAACACTCACTGAGCTTCGGAGCTTCTTGGGACTTGCTAATTTCTACCGTAGGTTCATGTTGGGTTTCTCCCATATTGCATGGGCCCTCAACCAAATAAACAGGGGTGGTGGTAAGGTGAAATTTGCATGGGGCCGGTCCCAACAACAAGCATTCGATGATTTGAAGCAACGCGTGTGCTCAGCCCCAATACTTTCACTACCAGACCTGCAACATCCCTTTGAGATCAAGACAGATGCTTCAGACTATGCTGTGGGTGTTTTTCTCACTCAGCATGACCACCCTGTGGCCTATCATAGTGAGACATTGTCAGATACTATCTGTAAGTACCCTACTTATGACAAAGAAATGTACTCCATTGTGCAAGCATGCCGCCAGTGGAGACATTACATTCTTGGGAAGGAGACAGTCATCCACACTGATCATAAGCCACTGCAGTTCATACAGACACAGGAAAAACTGCAGAATGACCACCATCAAAAGTGGTCCACATACTTGCATCAATTCCACCTCAACATAAAGTATAAAACATGAAGCATCAATCGCGTCGTTGATTGCCTCAGCAGACCGCCAGTCACGACACTCACCATGGTGTTAGACTCTTGCGGCCATGAGACATCTGGATGGCCCCAACTCTATGAGATAGACCCTGACTTCGCCACCACCTACCAAATGTTGGGTGCAAATGCAGTTGTCGATAATTTCCATCTTCAGGATGGGTTGTTGTGTCATCTGGGCCATATCTATGTTCCATCAAGTGAGTGAGTGAAGCTGATCTGGGAAGCCCACTACAGTCGGGTTGCAGGACACTTCAACGTTGAAAAGACAGTGGCGATGCTATAGAAACATTTCTATTGGTCAAATCTTTGACATGAGGTCGGCAAGTATATGAGGTCCTACACTGCCTGCGATATTGCCAAACCGACCACTAAGAAACAAGGCCTGTACACCCCTCTTCCTACTCCTGACAGGCCATGGGAATCCATCTCAATGGACTACATGTTGGACCTCCCATCCACCAAGCGGGGAAATGACTGTGTTTTTGTGGTTGTTGATCACTTTTCTAAGATGGTGATTATGGTTGCCTGCAAGAAGAGCATCACAGTAGAGGCCACTGCCAAGATCTTCTTTGAACAAGTCTGGGTACATTTTGGAATCCCACAAACCATTATCTCAGATCGGGATAGTCAATTTCTCAACACATTCTAGTCGAGCCTCTGGTCACTGCTGGACACCAAGCTCACCAAATCCATGGCCTTCCACCCCCAGACAGATGGACAAACTAAGGTTGTAAATCGAATGATTGTACATATCCTTCACATGTATAATTCAAAGAACCCTCACACATGGGATGAGAGCCTTCCCTATGTCCAGCATAGCTACAACCGAGCCTTGTATAGCTCAACCGACCATATCCCCTTTCAAGTGGGGTTGGGATTCCAACCATTGGGTCCCATAGATGTTGCACTTCCCCTTGCGGTCATCTCGAATGACTCATATCCTGCTCCAACTGAAGCTGACAAATCCACCCGTTTCATTGAGCGGATTCAGCACATCTGCCAACAGGTTCAGGATATCCTACAGAAGTCCAATGACAAGTACAAACAACGTCATGATCAACATTGGGTGTCGCATAAGTTTCAGGTGGGCGACAAAATTTGGTTGCACTTGCACAAAGAACGCCTTACAGGACCCCATCGGAAGCTTCGACCACTCCGTTATGGACTGTACACTATCACCAAGGCCGTGGGGGATAATTATTTTGAGCTCAACATTCCTCCTTTCCTTGGCCTGCATCCAGTGTTCAACGTGGATCTCCTTTGCCATTATTTCCCACCATTATTGGACACCTCAGAAGTAGCAGAACAACTAACACCAATAGAGATCAACCCCGACTGCATACAACAGGAATCCAATGATCATATTGTGGAAAGACAGATCAAGGGCACTCGACAACAAAGGATCCAACTTTATCGAGTCGTCAAAGCAGGGCAGCTCCTGCACCAAGGCAAGTGGCTCACCCAGGGCCAAATTCAACAAAAATTTCCTCATCTAATGGGGGACCTCAACGCAATGGAGACCATTGATTCCTAAGGAGGGAGGATTGATCTAGATGGATATCGGTGGCCACCCACCTTTTACAACTGGCTCAAAACAGTTTTCTTACATTTTTGGCAATTTACTATTTTTAGCAGTTTTTACTTTCGGACCCATTTTGAGGGCCTAAATGAAGGTTTTTCGGTATAGAGCTCCTCAATGATAGCCAAAGTCATGATTGATCCCCCAAAATTAATATCCTCAGTGATTCCTTTCCAACGGGCTATCACACGCCTAAAACGGAGATCGTATGCAAAAGTTACGACCCCGGGAAGTTGATGTACTAGCTTACCCAAACAAGGCCCACATGACTTTTGGCACTTCATCTCCTAGGGTTAGGTTTTTTTATGTATATGGTTTTTGGAATTATTGCTTATTGTAAAAAGGCCTTCAGAGACTCATTGTAACCGTCTTCTTGCAAATGCGCGTTTCCGTCACATCTCTTCTCAGAGATAAGCCACCACCATTCCAACAAGCTTGTTTCCGCTGCATTTTACAGTTTCAACTTATTTCGTTATTGAATAGAAAACCAGTTTTATTGTATCTCTGTTATTTTGTGTTAAGCACCTATTAATAATCTGTATTCATTTCGTTCTTCTCATAAAATATGGATCACTCAGTCTAAAAAAAACCTTCATTTAGGCCCTCAAAATGGCCCCGAAAGTTAAAACCTGCTAAAAATAGTAAATTGCCAAAATTCCCAGAAAACTGTTTTGAGCCAGTTAGAAAAGGTGGGTGGCCACCGATATCCACCTGGATCACTAACACACATAGGAGAAGCATAAACCACTAGTATCAATAGACTTATAAAATATGAAGATGAGGACGCTCGATGTTCCCAAAGGCGAGACAAAGAAAGTGAAAAAGATGAATCCCTTGATGAATTTGTTGTGAGTGTTTGGAAACATTATATTCTAAAGGAATGTTGGATTTGCTTGAAAAAATAGATTAGCATGATGAAGATCAGAAGTTGGAAGATCCCTTAGAAGCTATGAAGGCATACATTAGCTTGAAGAATCAAAGCACGTGGAGTTTTTATAAGTTGTAGATGGATAAAAAAAAAAATGGAAGGAAAGATAAAAAAAAAATAGAGAGAATTAATCACGGAAAGTAAACCTATGACTCTTTTGGTTATGCATTCTAATTAATTGGTAGAAAAACACAGTTGTGAAATAAATTTTTAATGTTGGTACCTAAATATGTTGATATAATCCTTTCTGATTTCACCATTGGAGATGATTGTATGAAGTGACTTGTTATGCCAAAGGACATTGATGAAGATGGTTTTTCCAAAAGGAGTCTACAGATAAAAAACAAGGATTTGATGACAATTTCATGGAGAAGCACAAGCTCAGGGGGAGATGTAGAAAGAGAGATGGTTGTTGGATGTAGAGAAGAGAATAAGGAGTAAATTGTAAGGGGGATAAAATCCCTTTGTCATTGATGTGAAAGGGAGAGAGTATAGAGCAAGAAGGAGAATCTACAAAACAAAGGAAGAATCTCATACACAAGGAGTAGTTACATATAGGGGGAGATTGACTAAGTGTTGTCATCAATGAAAAAGGGGGAGTTTGTTCAAAATTGTTGTCATTAATGTCAAAGACAGGGGGAGATCATAAATGTCTCTATGTGTTGATGAGGTTATGTTCATTGATGAGGTTTCATGAAGGTTAATCCTTTGTGTTGATGAGGCTCTATGTGAAGGCAAGACGATTGTGAATATACTTATGCGATGTTGAAATCTGCAAGGGAATTGTGTGTTTACCTTGAGTCAAGAAAGACAATGCCCTAATAGCAAGATGATTGTAAATGAAATGATTTCAGGTTGTACAAGTTTGAAGAGAAATGGAGAATGGAAGATAGATGAGATGACCTCGTTGAAGATGAATAGAGGAATAATATCAAGGAGGCACATTAAGTGAGTTGAAGGCGCAACATAACCATGGACCTGGTAAAGTAGAATCTGATGGCTCGGTAACTTGATCGAAGAAATGACAAAAATAGAATATCCCACATGCACAAGGAAAAATGATTTCAGTGCATTTATAATGAAACGGTGATGTTACATAGTTTGAATATGAATGGAAGAGCTACAGAACCCTACACAAGGCATTGACTTTTATGTCGTGGGGTCCACCATGTTGGATATTGGGAGATCAGAGTGAAATCGCAATGTTGAATTCTCGAGCACCTAGTGGGCCAGTGGGTTGATCGCCTGTTGGTCGATGCCTCATCAACGTCACGTTCCATGCTACGTTAGTTCCACGTCATTCAGTGAAAAAGGATTCCATGTGGAGACTACGTCATCTCCCACATCATATTACATAATGTATTGTGTTGAATGCTTATCAGTGGAAATTTGAAGTCTTGAGAGCCCGATGAGCCAGTGGGTCGGTCCCCCGATGAGCTGGTGTCCCAGTGGAGGAGACACATAGCAAAAGCGAGAAGAAAATATTGACCATTCATAACTGATATCAACGACTAAGATTGATTCAATTGGATCGGAGTGAAAGCTTGAAGTGTGGTGTTAAATTTTTTGAGGGCCCGGTGGGCCGGTAGGTCGATCACCCGGTGGTTGGAACACAAAACAACAAGGTTCCATATCACCATATCGGATATTGGAATATCAACAAGTGTATGAAAGTGTGTGTTGAAGTTTCAAGGTATCAGTAAGCTGATGCATATGCCATGTCATAGCTAGGCAGATGTCATGCCATAGCCACGATAGTAGCCACACAAATTCCATGTAAGAGTCATGATAGTAGCCATGTCATATAGCACATGTGGAAGGGTTCCATGTGGATTCCATGCCAGACATAGAAGGAAATGGTTTTCGATGACCAATGACACATCATGTGCCATGTGTCATTCCAGTCAGTGCCATGAGTAGTGTTGCAGTTGGCCCACGTGTCATAGGAATATTGAGCCATGTAATATACTGGCATATTGAATACCGGAAGTTTGGAGTAGTGAATCTTTAAATCTCGGTGGCCCGATATTATCGGAATAATCGGTAAGTACGGACACAAACATATCTCCCTAGATCCCACGGGAAACTAGAAATAAACAGAACATAATGCACACTTCGCCTTAAAATTCATTATCATATAAACTAGTTTAATGAGGTACAAGTGACATAGCTTTTAAACGATGCTTGATCCTTGCTAGTGTCGTCCTTGTAGCTCCTTACTTGGGTTTGCAGAATAGTAAGCCTGTCCAAGAATCACAAGCCAACAAAGAGGGAAAACAAAGATATATGCATTCTAATGAAGTTTATGTATATGATCAAGGAATTATACAATATAAGACAAGATGCTTATATAGGGAAGAAATGCATTACTGTATTAAGTGAATAAAAAGTAGAGAATACAACCCATGCCTTGATGTTGCAAAGTCCCCTTTCGATTGATATTTTCTCCAACACACACACCTTTTCTCTAATGCCTTGAATGAAGACGATCCACAATCTGACTTGAAGAACTAAAGCAAAGATCTCAAGCATAATCTGATGTAGAACTCTCCATACAATTCTTAGCCTATTCAACCTTAGCCTTTTCCATGAGAGATCCATCTTTATATAGTGTAAAAGAGAGATGGATGAGGAGATTAGGATGATCCCACCAAATCAGAGAAGTGAGTAAGATCCAAACCGATCGAAGGCCACCTCACCTTGTAGAAGATTCCCTTCTAGAACATTCGTGAAATTTGACTTTTCTCATGCTTTAAGAATCATCACACCCTATGCACAAGCAGCATGTGACGACGTTGCAGCCCAGGTATAGTGAAGAGTGCGACGATCAAGCATCATCGAACCCCATGCATATATCAGGGTGTGACGACCTTCCTTCATATGGTTTTTGGCAGAGGAAAGAAAATCACTTTTCCCATGGAGAAAGTCTCTTTTAATATTTTTTAAGGAACATGAACACATGTCGTTAGGTGATCACTGAGGTGACCAAAATAATGTGTAATATAATTCCCCCCAAAGTATGAAGCTAGAATTCGTGACAGTTGAAATACTTTTTAGAATGTGTGTGTCGAAAATAAGGAGCGCACCAATCGAGAACCTGCAAACAATCAAGCATCTACATAATAACATACCATTTTCTAAGGTAGGAATTCCCATACTCAAACTACAAGTGACTCTAATCTTAAGTGTCAAGTGAGTCATGGCCACTAAACATACACTGTGGATCCATGTCATTATGATTCAACATAGCCACCAAGAATACATTATGGATCTATGCTCTAAAGAACTCAAATTCGGACATATCCACAAGACATACAATGTGGATCTATGTGTCAATACAAATTCATGAATACTTTGTCGCAACCTGGACCAAAAAGATAATATCCAGGGTCTTCATTTCCATCGTCTCTAAGTACGAATATAACCATGTGATTACAGGTGTCGAGGTTGAACATGGTAGAAACCACTTGATTACCGACCATTAATGAAAATCGTTAACAAGTGCGAGGGAAATCACCATTGATGTCAATGATTTCCAAGGTACCCTAGTACAATCCAACGAATGTGAATAAATGAGTTGAATTCGAACACTTGATGGAATATTCCAATCAGGGGTAAATGATGTGGACCCACTTTTGAAAGTGAAGAAACCTGCCATTGAGGCATGCAGGTTCTAAGGTACTAAATGATTTCTAAGTCTTGTTCCTGGATAATGAGTTGAAGTCGATAGGAAAAGACTCATCAGTGGAGGGCCTTTATGTATCCCCCATCAATGACACAAAATATGTAACATATTTGAGGTAGATCAGAGTATGAAGTGATTCGGAACTGACACGGGGAAGGATGACATGGTAGAAAATTTATAATTGCAGATGGCCGACTCGATAGAAGTCTTGTTTGGGTTGGACTTCTCTTGAACATATGAATGACACGACCGTTGTCTTAGCAACATTGACTCAAGGAGGACCCAACATATGAAATTATGGATGGTCAAATGAGAGACAAATGGATTTCCCAACCCGGATGTAATGACGAAGGGGGGTGTCATGTTCAAAAGCGACTATTACTACCACGAACACAAATACAGAGACATTTATTTCCCAATTTCCCCCCACCATTTTTTTCAAGTACCTCTTTATTTTTACACAAGATTGAGGAGGATAACATATGCTTGTTGATGTAAGATCATCCTTAGGATGAGTCCCTCGGAGTATGTTTAACGAACCCTAAGGAGTGGTTTGATCCCATATGGGTCTTTCAATATTTGTTTAACGAGTCCAAAGAGAGAAAACTCAGGAATTTTTCAAATTTAGAGAGTCTGAAAAATACTTAAAGAGAACTCCATCGGGTCCTTTTTCGTGAATTAATCTGATGAGACCGAAAACGTGATAACCTACCACTCACCAGATGTTGTCTTCAAATAGTTTTACAAGCGTGAAAAGAACAAGGTCACTCAGTGATCTTTTCATTTTTAAGGAGTGTGAAAAGAGATTAAAGGATACTCCATTGTTTCACTTTTCGTGTCACCATTACGAGTCCAAAAAATGACAAAATACTACTTTATTATGTTCTCATGGTTTTACGAGTGTGAGAAAGAATTAAGACTTTTCTCGGAGTTTTTTCTGAAAAAACCTAAAAGGATCTGTACATACGACGAATATAAAAATAAACCAAAAAGTGGACCCTTGTTCCAACGTCTCACCTCTAGACTTTTCAATCTGCAAAAATCAATCAATTGTAAAGTCTTTAAGACTTTAGGGTTTGGAAAAAGATTAAAAATAATATAATATACAAATGAAAAGTGATAAAAGTCAATAAAATGGGTAAAAAACAACATTTTACCATTCCATTTATAACTTTACCCAAATATTGCTCCAATGCCCTTTTTCACCTCGATTTTCAACTATTGATTGCGAAGTGCATGGCAGATCATTTCACGAATCGTCTCCACAAAAGAGGTAATCTCCTTCTCCTTCATCTTTGCATGGTTTCAAAATTGATTTTCATTGGTTAAATTTATGTTTTGGGTTGATTTTTTAGGGGTTACCCGTGCATTGAGGTCGTCACAGTTGCCCTATATCGAGAACCGTGACGATCTAGGATCATCGCAGGTGACCCTATAGGTAGGGAGAAATGATGTCACACTCTGCGAATGCATAGGCCCGTGACGACCGCAACCCAAAATTTAAAAAGATGAACCCAACAAGGGAAAACCCCCAGGAAAGAAAATTATGTTTCTAATCTCATCTTATGGTTCCTTGGCAGGATTTCCTTAGTTAAGATGTTGGAGTGGCGTGAACGAGAGAATGAAGAAGAATATTACTTTTTCGGGAATGACCCGAGAACAATTATGGCCCTCTGGTAGTGTGGGTTACTAAAGTTATTCAAGATTCAGGGCATGAGGTCCCAGTTGAGACTACTTGAGTACTTGGTTCACATGTGGGATGTGAATGAGCATGAATTTCATGTGGGTGCCCACACACTCACCATAGATATCGAGGATATATATTTCCTGATAGGACTATCTCGTCATTGTTCACGAGTGACACTTATAGGCAACAAGGGAAAAGGTGAGCCTATGAACTACTACGTTTGTCATCATTGTGTGCCCGGTATTGAGAAACATAGTGATAAGGTAGCTATCATGGATGTATGAGATTTTCCTTTGCGGACTATCCTCTATACTATTACTCACATGGCAGGGAGTGCAACTCCCCACATGGATTTACAGATCCATTTTCAGTATGCATTGGAATGCATGGAGCCCAGAGTCTTCAACTAGTGCGAAGGGGTCCTTAAAAGCATGAAGAAACAACTTACCAAGTGCAAAAGTGGTGGGTTAAAACAATTTGGATATGGGTCTATTTTGGTATCCTTCTTCCTGGAGAGGGTCTCTATCTTACGCTTGCAAGTGGAGTGGGGTATACTCGCTCCACATGATCTGAGGGTGAATAGGTGGGTAGATCCCATGGCTCGACATGGAGGTGGTCACATTGTCAGGTATGACGATGTCTTCTTCCAATGACCGAGGACTCAATTTCTCATGGTATAATATTACACGTATTTCAGAGTGGATTTGTGCAGAGGTCGAGATCTATCTCTTCCCGAAGGTTCCCAGTGGGGGGACATAGGTAAGAAGGAAATTTTGTTTATATAATGTTTTTGTTATTTTTAATAATATAAATGTTTTTTGTGTTATTTATCCGATGACTAATCGAGTGCTCTTCAAAAATGAACATGTGGGACCTTATCGTCCTCCAGGTTCATCCCCGATCTAGAGGCGGGGAGAGAGAGGTGTTGCAGCAGGAATAGATGTCGTAGATCTAGAGGTCATAGAACAAAACCTGGAGGGGTTGACCATGCATGTCCTAGATGCCACATTGGATGAGCTCCCTAGGCATTATCAACGCTACACAGTGGGTGTATTTGCATCCATCGATCGACTGCTCCGTAGAGTAGCATGGGCAGTCGCTTGTTATAGCAAGCAACATCCTTGATGCTTTTGTACATGAAGTTATCAGCTTCACATTTTTTATATTTTGGTCTTCGAACAAAAACACTTTTTGTAAACTTTTATCATTATAAATATGAGGCTTCTACCGGCTTACTTGTTTTATGTACAAAGTGTGATTGGATTTTATAAATGTCTCAAATGTATGTCTAACACATAATTAGCCAATCCATCTGTTAATGTATTTAGACATCTAGGAATGTGTTGATATTCAATGGAATCAAAATGACATTCCAAGAGGTGAATTCATAAATATACCCTTAACAAAGTAGGACTTTGGATGGAATAAATGTTACTGAACTGTAGGACTACCAACTATGAATCAAGTCGTACAACAAGATGACGGATTCCAAGTGAAACAACATGAGTTAAAAACTCGATAACTGCACTGTACTCCACGATATTATTAGTTTCACGACTGAGGCAAACACCATGTAGATTGATCAATTCATTCGTAGGTGCATAGATTGCCCAAGAAGCGGACGCTAAGTTTAAAGTACTGCAACACCATCGGCGAAGCCAATATAGGGTAGCGAAGACACCGACATTTGGAAACCAAAAACAACGCAAGGTAAGCAGATGAAGGGTGAAACCAAAAATGAAAAAACACACAAGAGTATGATATACTAAAAATACACAACACTCATGAAAAAAATGATTTAAGCATAGTACTTCTTTAAGTAAAGTCCATTTTTGGGTTCACTCAAAGGAATTCGATCATAATCTACCATCTCATAAGCTCATTTCTCCAACACTCGTTTCACAATATAAGGACCCCGCCACATGGGATTGAATTTACTGGCCCCTAGCAAATCACGATCTTTCTCGTAAAGAAGAACTAGATCACCTTTAGAAAAAACACATGGTTTGACATGCTTGTCATATTGAGATTTGACACGTTTTTTATGAGTTTCCATAACTAAGGCGGCATCATGATGGGTTTCGTCTAATTGCATCAAATACAAAAGACGTTCCTCTTCAGATTAGGTGTTAGGGAGAAGTTCGACGACCAATTTCAAAGATGGGATTTCACATTCAATCGACAAAATTGCTTTGATAGCATATACTAACTGGAAAGGTGTGAATCCCGTGGCAGACTTAATAGATGTTCGATAGGCCCACAAAGTTGAGAAAAACATCGTGTGCCAATTTGACTTATGAATTCCTACCATCCGTCGAAGCATAGTAGTGAGAACTTTGTTGATTGGTTCAACCTAGCCATTGGCCTGCGAATAATAGGGGGTTGAGTTTTCATGTCGAAGACCCAACTTCTCAGTAAGTTCAAACATCATGAAATTGAAAAAATGACTACCGTGATCAGTAATGATGGCTTGAGGGACACCAAATCTAGTAATGATATGATGGAATATGAACAATGTTGTAGTTTTCCTGGTATTGTCAAATGTATGCATCACCTTGGTCCACTTAGTGAAATAATCCATGGCTACAATAATGTATCCATGCCCCCCGACCGAGTGGGGGTTACATGTCATGAAGTCAATACCCCATTTAGCGAATGGACCGACGAAAACTACAGGATGAAGAGGAGCAGGATGTGATCGGATCTTATTGTTGTAGGTTTAACAAGCGTGGAATTTCTGGACAACAGTAATGAAATCCTTAAACAAAGAAGGCTATAAATAACCAGCTCGTAAGATTTTTTGGGAAGTGACATACCCAAACATATGACCACCACATGCTCCAGAGTGACAGTCATTCAAATCTTTCTCAACTTCATCGTAGGTGAGACATCGTCGAAATATGGAATAGATACCACGACGATAAAGGGTATCACCAAGGATGATGTATTGACAAGCTCGATATCGGATACAACGATGATCTGTACTAGAAATATGAAGCCGGAAAGTTTATGTCTGGAGATAGATGATAATATCTCTGTACCATACATCATCAAAACTGATCAGAAAGAGGGATTCGTCAAGTAAGGAATCTTCCACCACATTTTCTATCTCAGTAGAGGGAAGGTCACATATCAATTCGTAAAAAACCAAAGACTTCTTTGACTTAGCGCGTTCAAACTCCAAATCAAACTCCTGGAGAATAACTATCCATTTGGAGTACTTTCCCCCCATCAATTGTCGATTAAGGATATGTTGCATGGGGTTACAATCGGAAATGACTGTGGTTCTAAATAATAAGATGTAGTGACAAAAACGTTGAACATCTTGAACAACTGCTAAGGCCAGTTTCTCCACATGTAAATATTTGGTTTCGATGGTCGTGAGACTCCGACTCAAATAGTATATAGCATGTTCATTGTGTGAATCATCCTCTTGGACTAAAACCATGGAAATAGTAGAGTCTAAGGCAACATAGTACAGGAAATAATCTAGGCTATAGTCAGGTGGAAACAACAGTGGTGTATAGGTTAAGGTGAGTTTCAAAGATTCAAAGGATTTGTTTGTAGTATCATCCCATACAAAATCGTAACCTTTCATGAGAAGCCGAGTAAACACTTTCGTTAATTCAACGTAATTGGGAATGAATCGACGTAAAAAGTTTGTTTTCCTGTGCAAACTTTGGAGCTCGTGTAGCGTGGAAGGAGGAGGTAGATTAAGAATAGCCTCAAACTTCAAGGGGTTTACCCAAATCCCATGTATATACACGATAAAACCAAGAAGTCATCTGGATTCCACCAAAAAAACGCATTTGTGTTTATTCAAATGTATGTGATAGTAACGACAACGTAGGAAAATGGCACGTAAATGTGTCGAGTTATATTGACGATGCATGGAATGCACCGATAGATCATCTAGATAGGTTTGTACAATGTTTAATGTCATAAAAAGCGTAAGACATAGCGCGCTGAAAAGTCACCCCAATGTTTTTGAGACCAAAAGGATGTTTCCGGTATGCGAAGGTTCCCCAAGGAAAAATAAAAGAAATCTTGTGTTGATCTGAGGCCAAAATATTGATTTGATTATAGCTGGAGAAATCGTCCATCAAGGAGAATATTTCACTCCCGGCACAGTCATCAACAATCTTTTCAACGAAAGGGGTTGGATAATTTTCTTTGGGACAAGATTTATTTATATCCCTATAATCTACACAAACACGGATCGTGCCTTATTTCTTGTTTATCAGAACAAGATTGGACACCCAATCGGTCAAAGCCACAGGATAGACAAAGCCAGATTTCATAATTTTTTCAAGTTCAAGCTTAATAGAAATATATTTACATGGATGTATTGGGCGAACTCTCTGTCGAATGGGTTTAGAATTCGGTTAAGTCTTAATCTCATGCACAACAATATCAATATCAATACCAGACATTTATTCATAACTCCAGGAAAAAATGTCACATAATTCTTGAAAAAGGGATTTATAAGTGTGGACCTCATCAGTAGAACATGAGGCACTGATATGAACATTTTCCACGACTCCGGGTTTAATTGATATGTCAAGAGGAACGGTAGGTGAAATATTACTCAAGTTCCCTTCATACAAAACATCGTGTGTTGACTCAGGAATATAAGAAATAACAACAGCGGTAGACATAGTCAAAACCCATTGGTAAGTCTCTATGGTTTCCCCAATATGATCACCATTTTTGTTATCGAATTAATCAGTAAGTGTGGACACAAACAGATCTCCCTAGATCCCACAGGAAACTAGAAAAAATAGAACAGAATGCACACTTCGCCTTAAACTTCATTATCATATGAACTAGTTTAATGAGGTACAAGTGACATACCTTTTAAACGATGTTTGATCCTTGCTAGTGTCGTCCTTGTAGCTCCTTCCTCAGGTTTGCAGAATAGTAATCCTGTCCAAGAATCACAAACCAACAAAGAGAGAAAACAAAGATATATGCATTCTAATGAAGTTTATGTATATGATCAAGGAATTATGCAATAGAATACAAGATGCTTATATAGGGAAGAAATGCATTATTGTATTAAGTGAATAGAAAGTGGAGAATACAACCCATGCCTTGATGTTGCAAGGTCCCCTTTCGATGGCTCTTTTCTCCAACACACACACCTTTTCTCTAATTCCTTGAATGAATCTGACTTGAAGAACTAAAGCAAATCTCTCAAGCATAATCTGAAGTAGAACTCTCCGTACAATTCTTAGCCTATTCAACCTTAAGCTTTTCCATGAGAGATCCCTCTTTATATAGTCTAAAAGAGAGATGGATGAGGATATTAGGATGATCCCACCAAATCAGAGAAGTGAGTAAGATCCAACCCAATCATAGGCCACCTCGCATTTTAGAAGATTCCCTTCTAGAACATTCGTGAAATTTGACTTTTCCCATGCTTTACGAATCATCGCACCCTATGCATAAGCAGCATGCGACGACGTTGTAGCCAAGGTATAGTGCAAAGTGCGACGATCAGGCATCGTCGCACCCCATGCATATAGCAGGGTGCGACAACCTTCCTTCATATGGTTTTTGGCAGAGGAAAGAAAATCACTTTTCCGATGGAGAAAGTCTCTTTTAATATTTTTTAGGGAACATGAACACATGTTGTCAAGTGATCACTGAGGTGACCAAAATAATGTGTAACACCCGGTAGTTCGGTGAGTCTGGTGGTTTGATAGGCCAGTGAACTCAATGGACCAATCGCTAGGTGGCATACTGGAACGGTAGAAACTGTTGAGGTGTAAATTTAAAGGCCTGAGGGGTCAGTGACCTGATAGGCCTGATGGTCTCGATATCAGGGGAACCAGATCAATGGTCAATATTGATTCCAAGGATGATTAGATAGTTGTTGTGCAATCAAGGTTTAAGGGGTATTTTGTGTGAGTTTCAAGGGGCCTGGTGGACCGGTGGCCTAATAAGCCTAATGGGTCGGTATACCAGATCAAAGTATAGGTAAATTTGAAGGGGTAAGTTTGAATCCCCAGGGGCTTGGTGGCCCGATGAGCCCAATGTGTTGGACACTTGATAGGTGCGATGGTCCCCATGTCCAAGGAACAAGATTAATGGTCGAGATTTAATTGAGGAGATGATATGACGACTTATGATAATTGAGGTCTCGTTGTTTTTTTTAGTGGGCAATAAGAATATCAATAGTCATGATTGATCCCAGACTCATCCAATGGTTGAGATTAAGTGTTTTTGGATTTATGGTTTCAGAGGCCAGTGTTCGAAGGAAGGAGACTTGTGGCCCAATTTTACTGATATTTGGTGAAGATCGCCAATCAAATCAATAGCCATGATATACTCTCTGACTCATTAGAAAGTTTCTAAGCATTAAGATTTGAGCGACCAGATAACGTGTGGAATAGGAGAAATTTGGGACAGGTTTCAATGGAGTTGTTTTTGCAAATTGGTTCAAACAAAGTCAAAGGGAGTTGGAGTCGACCCCATGAGCTCATTTTTTTTTTGTATGTGGAAAAACTCTTGGGTACCTGGGCTCGATATAAATAACGAACCCTGATCATTTTGAAATGGAGTGAATGTGAGAAATAGTGTATGCAAATTGCGAAAGAGAAGTTGAGGCTCTAAGGTTCATTTAAATGGAAGGAAGTGAATTGTAACTGTATAAGGGTGGTTGGGAGGTGCAAGGTTTAAAGAACATTTGAAGTCATGTATATTTTGAACTGGTGGAGAGTGTTGTGACAATAAAGACAAAGCATTAGATTTGTGCAGGTAAAGGCTTGAAGCAAAGAGATAGTTTGGTATTGTTTACAGTTTGAGGAGATTGGTGTCTCCTGTAGGTTGGTGCTTGTAGGTATTGTTGAGTTAGTGCTCAATTGAGGAGATTTGTGTCTCCTACAAGTTGGTTCTTTCAAATATTATAGGTGTAGGTTGGTGCCTATAGGCATTGTAGTTTCTTTGGTGACTTAAAATAGGTCCAATATGTTGCAAGACAAAGTTCTCGGTTTGGGACATACTCCTTGTTGTTTATGAAATTTCCATTCAAAATCGAACTAACCTTATTATGCAAAGTATCAATTTCTTTCTTTTACAGTTTCTCCATTTCTATTAGTTTCTTTTCATACAAATTCAATGCATGTGGATGTGTTGTGCCAACACAATACCCTCCCTAATTTCTTCTTTTCACCATTAATCTAAGAGAAGAAATTGGGCACCCCTATTAAAAATTTTCTACTGGAAAACATTTTAAATTATTTCATGCAAATGTTAAATCCCAAGACTCTCTTCTCACTCTCCATACTTTACCATTTTCATCGATTTTGAAGAACACACTAGCCTTTCGATGCACACTGTATTAGTGGGTTCCCTCTTTCTTCGTTGATACACAATGTATTGATGAGTTCTCTCTTTCTTCGCTGATACAACTTGTATTGGTGGGCATACTCTTTCCCCCTATCGATACATCTAGTATCGGTGAGATGGAAGTTTCTTGTCAATACACAAGGTGGGGCCAACACTTAAATTTTTCCCATAAAGCTCTTTTGTATCGACACCCGATCAATATTTAGTCGATGATATACCGACAATGATTTTCCCTCGAGCGTCAACATGGTGACAATGAAATTGTCACTCCCCACGTCAATACATAAGACGAGCCAACACTTAGAATTATTTTGTAAGGTTCTTGTGTATTAGTACCCAATCAATTTTCGATCGTTGATACATCGCCAACCATCTTATGATGTATGTCGATACATCGGAAATGAACTTTTTGTGAAAGCCAATACGTCGACGCTTCATCTTCTTCTGAACGTCGATGTATATCAATGCATATTCTCTATTTCTTGTCGATACTCAGTGTATCGACGAGATTCCCCTATCTTCGTTGATACACATTGTATCAATGATATTCCCCTTTCTTCACTGATACACAATGTATCGACGAGTTTAGTATATCTTCGTCGATACATAGTGTATCAACGATGATCTTCCTTTTCTAACCAACATAGGTTGTGTCAGCAAGAAGCTCATTCTTGAGGACTCTCTTATTTTCCTCCAGCGCAAATCCTTTTCACTATCCCCATTAAGCAGGTTCTTTTGATTGCCTACTGATTTTAATCTACGTCATGTTGTAGTCGTGATTGATTTGCATGTGTTTCTAGCATATTTTATTATGCATACCATACCAACATGTATATTTTGTGCCTTTTGATTCTATGTATAACCTTGATTATGAAAGTGGTGTTTATTGTTAGGTGGGTTAATTGCATCATCTACAGGGAATAGGTTTGCGTTGAATTACATCTCATAGAAGAATTGGTACTCTTGTCGCATACTTAGTGGCAAGTGCTCCAAATGTCAGTCAGTTGTTTTCAAAAGATAATATTTCTCAGCCACTAACATATGAATGTAGTTCCAGTGGATGGATTAAGAGCATATATAATACAAATGTCGTAGGATTTGACGGAACTGAATTCAGGCAAAGAAGTAGCGAGAGGGGGGTCCGAAATTTCGTTAAAATATGCCTTTTCTCACAATTTTGGGTACTATTCAAAGTGTATTTTTTACTCTTAAAATAGGCTAGATGTATTTTTTATGAGATTACAATTCCAACGCCACTGATAGAATCAAAATCTGAGGTCCAAAAGTGCTAGAATGATCACCAAGGATTTATCGTCAAGCGAGCCTCATTAACCATGACCTTCACTAAATATGAATCTACTAAAATGCTTGAATGAATTTGTAATGTCTCTCACTAGAATAATATCCCCGTTCTCTCCATGTTGCAAAAAACGGTGCCTTAATCAGACACCGTATGAGAAAGTTATGGACTTTTGAACTCAAGCTCTTATTGTTTCTTACCATTAAAAAAGACATGTAGAAACTTTTCGATTGTCTTCCTTCCCTGGAGGAATTTTTGTTTCTTTTTATGATACAAAAATCTTGTTTCTTTTTCTGATACACTGAAGGAAATCTTGTTTCTTTTTTCGATACAGTGGAAGCGATCTTGTTTCTAGCACCAACACACCCGCGGGTCCCGTAAAATTGTCTTTCGTATTTTGGCCATAATTTTTTAATCTGAAACTGGTTTCGTGTGCTCCTTATACTATTGGAAAGGTATCATTGAGCTATACAAGTTCATAGTTATATGTTTTAGTATATTCCTCACCATTCATCCTATATTTTCAATTTTTTCATACTGGAGCTCAATCCTTAGGGAATTCATCATCCCTTTGAACCACGGATATGCCCTATGTCTATGGAAAAAATATATTTCTCATTGATATAGTGGAGGAGATCACCCATTTCCCCGCCAATATGCCCAGTGTTGGCAGAATCATCTCATCTTCACCAATGCGATAAAGGGGTCCAACACTTAATTTTTTTAATAATTTATTTTCCTTCCTTTAGACGTCAGAGCTCGATCTTTCTTTCAATGTTGATACGTCGAAGCTCAATATTTATTTTGGCATCAACATACCGAAGCTCAATATTTCTTTAGGAACTAACATATTGGAGCTCAATCCTTCTTTTGGAACTGAAATACTGAAGTTAATCCTTCTTCCAGTGCCGATACACCGACGAAAAAATAACTTCCAACCTGTGATACAATGACAGATCTTGTAAAACTATATTTCATATTTTTGTCATAACTTTTGACTCTGATACCTGTATTGTACATAACTTATACCGTTGGAAAGGTCTCACTGATATTTACAACTTCTTAGTTATAATTTTTAGGCTATTCCTAACCATTAATCATATATATATATATTTTATTTTTTGTACTGACATAATGTCATCAGCCCAAAATTCAATAACAAAACATTGCAATGGGGGATGTCCATGAAACAACCATAAAAAGGACCAGATATCAAACTCACAGAAGTAGATCCAAAATTCTCACTCAATTTTCGATCAATTTATCCATGGTTAAATATATTTTAATTTATATTTCGAAATGTTAAGTTGGGAAACTCATGTATTTGATGTTGAATGGCACCCAGGTACCAGTTGGTCGAAGATCACATTCAGAAATCATAATACACAGTTTGCAAAGGAGTATACTACAAATACATAATGACATCTTTGCAAATGCAATCTACAACAAAGGATGATACACTAGCATAGGAGAAACCATCAACAAAAGAGAATCAATCCCAAATGATAGAAGACGAAGTACAATCCTCATGGTATGCAAGCCCCTAGGCATAGAGGAAGGAGAGAACCCCAATGTCCAGATTATTCATCACATTGTATGAAGCTAACTAGGGCCAAAATCCATGATGGCCCACGAGCACTAAAAGTCAAAATTCGAAATGTAAATGCATATAATTTCAGATATATTAAATGATGAAAATTTCTATTGTTAGTATTCCCTCATCATGCCTTAGAGGATAATGAAAAAAGTTTGTAAAGGTAAGGTCAAGAGTCGGGAAGGTGGAAGGTCAAGATTCAGGAAAGCAGAAGGCCAAGAGTCAAGGTCAATATCAATAGATAAAGAGATTTCATTTGAAGTAGGGGATTTTGGCTCTTTGATCTTGTTGGCACACTTACTTATACTGAGAGGGGGGGTCAATCAATATAGGATTGTTTTTACTTTTCTTACAATCTTTATCAATTTATTACCAGCCATAAGCAGTTAATGAGAAATGTACATACAAACATACAATCCACAACACACATAAATTTAAAGTGGAAACCCAAATGGGAGAAAACCACAAAACTTTTCTTTATAAAATCATGTAGGCACCAACCTACTGTTACAATATTTGCAGGCACCAACCTTTCACATATACGTAATACAGGGGTCAAACCAGAGATATTGAAAAACATTGGGAAAATAATAACTTCTCTATTAGAAAATTTCAAACCTCATAGAGCTGTAAAGACGGTCTATGACCAATGTGCACAAATGATTGAAACGGGGGAAGGTGTTGATTGGGTTGTTGGTGAAGCACTTGCATTTGCAAATCTGCTAGTGGAAGGTAACCATGTGAGGCTGAGTGGTCAAGATGTTGAGAGAGGTACTTTCAGTCACCGACAATTCGGTTCTTCATGACTATGAAATGGTAGAAATATGTTTCCAACTGGACCATGTTTTTTTTTTGTGACTGGAAAAATCTACAACTAGTCAGGCACGTACTCAATTGTTATCAAATTGATACCACTATAACCTCCAAGTGTTCCCACGATGCCCCATATGAGACACACATGGTAATATGGGGTTTCAAACCAATGACTTCACATAATGGAATGCCTTAACAGTACACTCCATCACTGACTGCCACCAATTGGACCATGTTATCATTAATCAACCTGAGAAAATATTTATTGTGAGAAACATTTATCTGTCAGAATTTTGTGTCATAGGTTTCGAATTGGGTTATTCAATGGAAAATCCCAATTTGTTGGTCTTGTGAGAAGCTCAATTTGGTGATTTTGCAAATGGTGCCCAAGTCATTTTTTTTTATCAATTTGTAAGCAATGGGGAATCAAAATGGCTTCGCCAATATGGACTTGTTGTTTTTCTTCCTCATGGATATGATGGACAGGGTCTAGATTATTCTAGTGCAAGATATAGCTGTATCTCTACATCAAGTTTAGCATCCTCACTTTGTCAATGGGCTTCACGGGTGAAGAAAAGGAGTTCATTTTTAATGACAATACCAATGTCAACCATTGGGAGTCTATGTATGTTGAAAAGAAATCTTAAATAACTTGATGGAAAAGATATTAGAAAACAATGTTTCTTCTCTGGGTGGACTATATTAAATCTGATCCCAGTTTTCACTAATGCAGTTGGTGGAATTTTTAGTTGGACTTGTAACTACCCAGGCTGGTAGTGTCTAAAATGGCTTTGTTATTTCATGGGCTATTTGAGGTTAGAAAATCAACAAAATTATGGATAGGAAACTTAGATATATGAAGGTTGTGGAGAATGCAATAGTGTGGTTATACATGCTCGATTAGTTTGGGATTTTGTTCACATTTAATGTCCCAACAATCAAGTCATGGAGAGTTGGTGGAAATAAGTTCAAAATATGGGAAACCTTACTTCTTTTTAGAGACCTCCATTTTAAAATTTTCATCCTCAAACTAGATATAGTTACAATCCTGATAGATTTGTCTCCATGGGCTATACTTAGCCTATCATCTATGGTAGAGGCCCGACACCTAAAGGCATGGTGGTGGTACTTATGATACTTCTGGGAGTTTTTTTGGGGGTATGGATATGACTAGGAGGGATATTTGGCAACACCCACGATACACACAAATGATGTGAAGAGTTTTACCAGCAGTGTGATCCAGGGAAAGAGAACTTGTGTCTTTATGGGTTGCAAAATGAGTCATGGGAAGTTAATCTTCCAGCTAAAAAGGTATATCCAAAGCTTCTTGAGCCAACTCTGAGAATTAACTTTGTGAAGGATGGAATGCAAGAAAAATATTGGCTATCTTTATTTGATGTTCATAGTGATGTATGTTTGCTTTCTTTTTCATTCTACTTTGGTGCAAGATTTGGGTTCAACAAGAATGAAATATAAAGCTCGATCCAAGGTTATTGATGATACTAGTTTGCTTATACCATAAAATATAGTTGAAAAATATGAGTCTTGTATGGATATTGTTGGAGAAAATGACATCATTAAAAAATACATTGGAGTCAATAGATATAAGAGAAAATATTTCTGCAACAACATTGGTTGTAGGTGAGACCAGTTTTATTCCAAGTGTAGAATTTGGTTTGCCCATAATGGTTTTATGTTTTTCACATGATGGAGAAATTGCTTGGGATATTGATACTAGCTAGGGATTTACAATTCATGTTAAAATATGTATATTATGGACACTCGGGGGAAATCATGTAGATCTCAGCACCTACAAGGGCAATGTTTTATTGCTTGTCAATGTTGCATCTCAATATGGCTTCACTAATTCAAAGTATAGTCAGTTGGTTGAGATTTATAACAAGAACAAGGATAAACATTCCAAGATATTGAATTTCCCTTGCAACAAGTTTGGGTCACATGAGCCTAGGACTGATGAGGATATCAAGGATTTTCTATGTACCAGATACAAAGACAAGTTTCTAATCTTTGACAAGGTTGATGTCAATGGTCCAAATACAACTTATGTTTATAGTTTTCTGAAGTTGAATAAGGGTGGTTTTCTGGGACTTCATATCAAATGGAACTTTACTAAATTTTTGGTTGATAAAGATGGACATGTTGTCAATCGATATGCTCCCACAACATCTCCATCTGCAATTGAGAAATACATAAAGAAAATAATGGGGGAGGGGCAACTTGAATGATATGATTTTCTTTATATAATATGGAGAGGGCTACGCTACCTTTGAGTTAAAGGAGATTTCATTTATGACATGAGGCACTTGTTGGATTAATATTGACTTGGTCATAGAGTAGACACGATAACCTTGATATGGTCATTAATGGTTTTATTGTTGGTGGTTTACGGGCCCATGGTATTTGATGTGATGAAGCCTATTTAAAGGCTTGAAGAACTCCATTGTAAGATGCCTCAAGTGGTCTGGTGTTTGGCTAGCTTGGATAAGGTCAATAAATATATATATCTTGAGTGTTGGTTTTCTCGATAAAAGGTTTTTAGGGTAATATTGGCTTTATGTGCTTGTTGGTTTTTATGTGCGTGGATTTTGTGTTGTCTTTGATATTTCTCTCTCCATGAATTAACATGTGGTATCATAGCTTGGTAGGCTTGGACTCTCTAGCGAAAGGGGCTTGGGCAATAGATTCACTATTTGGTTGTAGATATGAATAAATGCATCACAAGGATTGACCTAGAGCATAGGAGGAAGTACATGGAGTTAGAGTGGAGAAAAGCACTGGTGGAAGAAGATAGAGGATAACATCTAAATAAGTACTTGGTTAAGGAGTGATTTTGTTCACTGTATTTGGAGCAAAGAGAAATGTGGGAAAAGAAGCAGGTAGAGGCTTTAAGCATTATTTGCTCAAGCATACAATTGTAATCATTTTTTTATGGAGTTGTTTTTTATCACGTGTAAATGGGCATATGGATGTTAGACCTATTTAGGCATGCGTAGCCTTGGTTTCAAAGTTCATCGTTAAAGTCTAGACGTAGACCTAGGTGATAGGGGGGCATCTTAAATTCCCAGAAACCCAGTAAATAAACTTTGAGGGGGTTAGGTGAATATTCCAAGTCAAGTTTAAAGGGGGGGAATGTTGGATTAATCTTGACTCAATCATAGAGTAGACAAGATAACCTTGATACAATCATTAATGGGTTTATTGTTGGTGGTTTACAATCCCATGTATTTGATGTGATGAAGCATATTTAAAGGATTGAAGAACTCCATTGTAAGATTCCTTAAGTGACTTGGTGTTTGGCTAGCTTGGATAAGGTCAATAAATATATATATCTTGAGTGTTGATTTTCCCGATAAAGGGTTTCCAGGGTAAGTATTGGCTTTATGTGTTTGTTGGTATTTTTATGTGCATGGATTTTGTGGTGTTTGACTAGCTTGAATAAGGTCAATAAAGCATTTTTTTTAGTGTTGGTTTTCTCGATAAAGAATTTTCAAGGTAAATATTGACTTTATATGCTTGTTAATATTTTTATGTGCGTGGATTTTGTGGTCTTTAATATTTCTCACTCCAAGAATTAAAAAAAACTTTACTTCCTTCAAAAACTACCTTGATTTTGTGTGCCACTAAACTAGTAGAAAATACTTTGCCTTAAAAAAATATATTGATTTTGAAGAGTCAAATATCCTAGTTCACATAGTGTGGAAGAGATTTAAGTGAGATCAAAGAAATATTATGAACCCGACTTTTTAACTTTTTAACTTTTATGAAGTGGCCTCCTTCATGATTTTTGTTTGTATACGTTTATAAATTTATGAAGGATTGATATTTCATTCCTAATGAAATTGGAGATAGAGTGTATTCACCTTATCATTCATTGAGACCAAATACAAAATATGAGAAAGCTACGAATCCTTATTTGAAAGATGAAAAAGTTTCTCATATAACAAGCATGGTTGTTGAGCAACAAGTCCCTGCTAAGAAGATTGAAACACCTTGATTTCAAAGTCTCTTAGAGTGAAAAAACATATGGAATAGCACTGACTGTGTATTGGAAGAAGAATTGAAATTTAAAAAGAAGCATCAGAAACATATATTCTAAGAGTTGAAACTTAAGAAGAACCATCATAAACATATAGTAAGTAATAATCATGTTACATGAAATTGCTTGTACACTATCTGATCTGAATTGCTTCATATACATCAACGACGTATACATGATATACACAACATTTAATGCTCTGGCATGGAATAGTTATGGAGCCAAAAAACAGGTCGTCGTCAATGTCTTATGGAATCTCATGGGCCACGTGAACATGAACATCTTGCAGGACGCAGACGTATTTTAACATTTGTGACTGTCAAGATGGCCCATTGATGTGATGATAATTTTGGACTTTCGTGTAAGAATGATTTAAATTTCTGAATTCACATTCATCAGATTTACTCCTAATTGTAGTTCACATTAATAAGTAATAATTGAAGAAAGGTAGTTCATATTAATACCTAATGGTCGATGAAACATAAGTACCGTAGTTCACATTAATAAGTAATGGTTGACAAAACTTAGTTCATATTAATAAGTAGTAGTTGATGAAACATGAGTACGTTTCCATCATGGGTTAGGTTTTTTTATAATGGTTAACATTAATAGTCATGCAATGAGTTAAGAGTTGATTTGGCTCCATGCCAATTTACCATGAACAAGATGAAAATACAATTTACTCACTGCATGCTACTCAATATTATCTCCACATAACCATTTCATCCACATTCCACTTTTTTTTCACCAGCTGTCGAGATTTCATCTACATTCCACTTTTCTTTCACCAACTATCAAGATTTCATCCACATTCCACCTTTTTTTCACCAGTTGTCGAGATTGCATAAGAAATTCAACTTTTATTTCACTTGTTGTTGAGATTACATAAGAAGAACATTTTTCTTTTCTTTCACTCACTGTCCAAATTTCATGCCAAGAAAGAAAGATAGATCCAGTAAACATTGCATCTTTTCAGGAATGTTAAAATGCCAGGACCTGCTGTGGGAGATTGCATAAGGACATTATTCTTTTCTTTCACTCGTTGTCTAGATTTCATGCCGAGAAAGAAATATAGATCCAGTAAACGTTGCATCTTTTCAGGAACGTTAAAATGCCAGGACCTGCTGCATGAGACAACAATAAGAATCATTCTTTGGAAATTCATTCATTCCTTTCCTCATCAATTGCATGTATTTAGTATGAAGAAGATCACATACCTCCTTATCTTCCCAAACAAAAAGAAAGAAAATAAACATAATCTTCAATGAGAATTGTTGCAAAATAGACAACTACCTCAGAAAATTTTGGGTAAAAATTGAATGCTGCTTAATTTTTAAAAAATCATGAGTATGCTGCAGAATCCATTAAATCTCTGTGTATGTGTGTGGTTTTTTTCAAAGAATTGGTTCCTCCATCTACTATTAATAAATCTATGTGTATGTGTGTAGTTTGTTTTTTTAAACAATCAGTTCCTCCATCTACTATTAATAAGAACTTAGTTCATCCACGTCTAAGGGTTTTGAGGGTGGCTTGAAAAATCCTAAAACCCCCTGAAACTATACCACTTATGGATTTTTTGCCTCACCTGATTCCAATGACAATGAAATTTTCAAAACCATGTATGTAATATTGTATTAAATTTATCCATTAATTCTCCTTGTATGTGCCCATGTGTACGAATATTTTGTGCTAATTTTTCATCGTGGATTCAGATTGGTTTTTTTTGGTGATGGTGGATAATGTATTAAAGATATTTTGAAGGAAATTAGTCCACTTACGAAGATGTGGGATATCATGGATGACTAAGATGTGGGGAAAATAAATTCAAGACTCTAATTAAAATATACAGAAAAAGATAAAGGGTGTTCTAAAATAAAACCTGCAAACTCATATTTATCATGTGCAGTACCTTTGTATCCCCTTCGAAATATGGCAGACTTCAGTCTTCTCCAAGTTGTTGAAACGCATACAATCAACACCAGAAGCAAGCCACCCACAACAACTAAAACTATGGGTTTTTTGTTTGAAGACTTGTCTATCCTACTAATCGGTGGTGCTTCCATAGGGGGTGATGAAAGCATAGTCGTATCAATGAAATGATATATATCATAACGAACTATGCAGCCTTGACCCCAAATCCGAACTCCTATAATTCCCATATAATGTGTGAAAATATAATTGATTGCAGATGACAAACATCTTGTGCAAACGTCGGTAGATAGATCTCTTGTGCATTGGACCAGACCATAAATATTCTGAAACAACGAGTCAACAGTCGAACCGAAAGCAGATCATTTCATTCCAGGTGTTGCTTCATATGATAATTTATTTAAGAGCTTATCAGCAGTAGTGGTAAAGACATCAGGGTTGGAGATATTGTCGTCATGATAAATATATTGTGTATCAGTGTACAATTCTCTGATGAAACTATATTCTTCATAACGTAAGAAGCACCAATCATACCAGATACTACCGCCAACGAAATTCCCACAAAATTGTCGAATGATCTAGTTCCATCCCGGGTAACCCCCGAGCGTAAGGGTTTAAGCTACCATTAATGGCATTCCCTAATCCAGTGGCGACATCAATCCACGATGATGTTCTTGAAAGAGCATAACATAGGGATGGACTGTAATGGAATCCTCCATCACCCAACACAGGGAAATCAACAAACAACATGGACATGGACATGAGTGAACACGTTGCATGGATATGACATGGGTTATGACACGGGTCATGGGTTATGACAGGGGTCACTGTGAGACACCAACACCAAAGCCACCTCCAAACATTACAAAGTGGGTTGTAGACTTTATGCGTCCAAAACATTAAACATTTAATGTTTGGGAATTAATGCTAAGTTGAAACTTAGCATTAATTCACCTTGCTTGTTGCATATTCATTTTATTTAGTTTAAATCCCTTGTTTCCTATGTTTGAGAAGCCTCTTGCCTCGATATGAGGCCAAATAAGAAGTCAAACGTTAAAACTTTCGATAAATTAATAAAACGAAACTTAAAAAATGTACCAATTACCCAAAACTTTAGGTTAAAACATGGAAAGTTCATCGATTATTGTGCATGATTAATAGAAATGTTGAAAATCGTTTACTATAAGTCCCTTCTGCCCGAAGGGCAGGGACTAATAAGTTTAGTTTCCTAATGAATTTGGAGATAGAGTCTATTCACTTTATCAATCATTGAGACCAAATACAAAATATGAGAAAGCTACGAATCTTTATTTGAAAGGTGAAAAAGATGCTCATATAATAAGTTTAGTTTTATTTTATAAATATTTAAAATACGTAAAAAAAAAAAAAAAAAAAAATCTTAACTTATAATTATACAAAATGGCAATGACAAGTTGACAAAGTGTATGTACAATTTTTTGAAGACATAGTAAGATATAGATATTTTTTTAAGCCAATTACCACCAAGATATTATTAATATTTATTTTGTTCACAAATTTTATAGTGCCAAATTTCATTTCAAAATGTATAAGAGAAGAGAAAACAAATAAAGGAAAAGTAAAGAGAAGAGAAAACAAAGGTGTTGTCTAATTGTTTTATGTTTTGGTCTTTTCGCTAGAATCAGTTAATATAAATCTATACGAAATCATTATTTTTTGTTATTTAAAATTCATTTTTGAATGTAGAAATGGATTCAACATGGTGAAAAACCATAGAGGCACTCAAGCTACACAAAATTAACCACTCAAATTTATATATCCAACAATTTCTCACCGAATTCTAGGCAAATATCCCCAAAAAATATCAACGAAAACAAATAAAAAAAGTAAGAAAAAATCATAGAGTTTTCCTAGGCTTAGAAAGCAATTTCATGTAATTTTCTAAAAGGATTTTCTTTCCTCATTAGTAAATAGAAAAAGTTAAGTGCTCCTGTAATTTCTAAAATGATTTTTTTCAGTAGTAAATAAAAAAAGTTAATTCCTCGTTAATTTAATAAGATAGAGTGCACATGTAATATATAAATAACATTTAGCACACATGGACACTAGAACATATTAAACAACATACATTAATTTTGAGGTAATGGTTATAAACAAGGGAAATAGTTGCTACGCAGCTAGTCCTTGCCTAGTTAAACTAAGAACATTTAGGAATTAGGTATAGAGAAATATTTGTTCCTTTGAATAAAAGATAATTCCATTTACATAATACAACATTAAATTCAAATTGTATATATAACTATTCTTTAGATTAAATTAGAAAAAAAAAATAACTATTTATTAATGATACAACATTAAATTCAAATTGCATATATAACTATTCTTTAAATTAAATTAGAAAAAAAATAATTATTTATTAATAATACAACATTAAATTCAACTTGCATATATATTTAAAGAATAAATTAGAAAAAAAAATAACTATTTATTAATGTATCTAAAGTGAATGCATTTAAAAAAATTTGAAAAATATGTATACTTAAAATTAATATCAATACTATCTCTTTATCAATAGTATGTATATTATTCTACTAATTAACCCATCATCACTACATCACTACAGAAGCTAAGTGTCACTTAAGGTAAGCTCTTGTTAAGCCTTCTTGTCCAATGTTAAGGCGGAAAGCAAGTGTCACACTAAACCACAATGTTCAATGATAAATAAGTTATTTTTAATTCATTTCCTAATTGTTAGGAAAAGAAATTACTTCACGCCACGGGAATAAAGTCCCATCAAATAGCTTTCAGCAAATCAGAAATTAAGTTTACAAAATTCAATAAATATAAAAATTAATTTGTTTTAGAAAATAAATCCTTTAAAATGAAATTTCAACAAAATTAATGGAAACTTAGGAGAGTGAAGGAAAGTTACTTTAAAGATGAATCAAAACGCACCAAATAATGTATCAAAACTGACCAGGTAATAGTTGGTTGACTGTTGCCGAAAGCTATAGTCCCAGGCTAGGTAGGGACTGATAACGTACTCTATATATACATAATAGTTTGGTTTTATGGTTCTAGAATTGTAATGAGATAATTTATTTTGAGTGATGATTCAATATAAGAGTGCATATTGATGAGATTATTTACATTGTTATACCTATGAATACTTTGTAATTTTTGGCAGCATGGTCATTGTAGTACCACATCAACACACAAGATGATGGAAAGAAAAATACCTCTAACATTATGTTAGAGGGATGGGAGGAAATCTTAGTTGTTTCCAATGACCAATAAGGAGCCAAAAGAAGGAAGTATTTAACATAAATAGATGCTACATTATACTAGTACCAAGGAAAGTCATAGATCAAAATAAGAAGGAGGTCTTAGAAGAAGTAAAGATCTTTTTGGAAGAGTACAACGACATAAAACTTCTAAAAGAATTACCACCCAAATGGAGGATAGCATAAAAGATTTACTTGATTCTACATGGGACATTGTTGATTCAAACAACGAGATTAGATGAGTATAATGGAAGGTGCATAATTGAATGCACAAGTTGGAGACTTATTAAATGACACTTAAATGAGGAGAGAGTGAGTTAATGTGTGGTTTTAGAATTGATCACACCAATGAAGCAAGGATAATGGAGAATGTGTACAAACTCTAGAGTGTTCAAAAACATTGTAACAAGTTATATGTTCTCACCTTCAAGGACACATAATTTAATAAACAAATTGAGTGATACCAAGTACTTCATAGAGATAAATTTGAAGAGCGGATATCACTAAGTTTGGAGAAAAGTGGGTGCATAGTCGAAATTTTTATTCAAGGCCAATGAATAATTTGTAGTCACATATATTTCTTAGACTCACCAATGTGCCAAGAACTTTCATGATATTAATGGAAAAGGTATTGTAAATGAACATTAGTAATTTTATGGATATCACTAAGTTTGGAGCAAAGGGGGTGCTAAGTTTAAGGTCGGTGAATAATTTGTAATCATATATATTTCTTAGACTCACCAATGTGCTAAGTACTTTCATGATACTAATGGCAAAGGTATTGTGAATGCACATTAGTAATTTTATGGTTGTTTACATGGAAAACATTTTGATTCATGTTAGGATGTGAGAATAGTATCTACAACATTTGAATTTGGTGTTTCAAGCATATAGGAAGAATCAATTTAACATCAAGAGGAGAATCGCATTGAATTACTTCCGAGAGCTCATCTCCCTAACACTTGAGAAAGGTTGTCTCCCCGTGAAGCCACGGAGATTGAAAAACAAATCACCACTTTCGATGGCTAACCGTGGGTGGCTTCCTGCTTGGTGCTCGGTATCGATGCTTGGGGTTGGTTGAGCTAGTGGCTTGGTGCTTGGTATCGATGCTTGGGGTTGGTTGAGCTAGGTGCTTGGTATTGATGCCTAGGGTTGGTTGGGTTGGGTTCCTGGTATTGGTGTGGGCACCTACCTATGTTAAGGGTGATTAGTATGGGTCCATATGTGGTGACTCCTACCTATGGGGTGAGTGCATCCATGCTAGCTTCCTTGAATGCGTTGTAATTGGGATGTGAAATATCCAAAGATGCATTAGTGTACCTTTTGTTTATTATGCCCGAGGAGGGGTTGCACCTAGATAAAAATAAGGTAAAGGAAATTTTTGGATGGGCCCTTCCTATGTAATTTTTGGATGGGCCCTTCTTCATATGTTTCAAGAGAGTATTGTTGATACATTTTTCCTACTAGACAAGTATTTTTGTTTCCTAGAGGGTCCCCAATTTTTAATATTTTAGTAGTATGGATACAGGATGGTGACACCCTTGTCAAAATCCCTTGCATCCACACTCGAATCTTTCCTAAGTCTACCATTCAAAGTGGAAAGAAAAAAAATTGACAGAATTCACCTGCATACCCACATTTTTGCAGCCCTCAAAATGACCTACTCGCAACCCACAAAATGACATCCCCATATACCCGCACTATTGTACCCTCTCAAACCCGCCAGCCTGCATACATATATCTTCGCATTTATGTAGCCTTCAAAATGGCACTTTTTTATCCCTACATACCCGCAACCTGCAAAAAGACACTCTCGCAGCCACACACTCTCACACCTATGCAAATTTGCATACCTGCATGCTGCATTCTTGTAGGTCTGCAAACCTGCACTCTACATCATATGCCATGTCACGCTCCTAACTCCCCCACCCACATTTCGGGTAATCATACACTCATCTTCCATGTAAGAGTCGATTGGTTTTCATGAGGTAATCCTCGCATGCCCTCCTATGTAATAAGCATTTGCGGCTAATTAATGGGAAATAAATCTCACATGTTCTATCTGATCATCGTGTATGCTAATGACAGTTACTATTTAATAAGAATAATGCACCAAGGGTATGAAGGGACAAGTTTGAGGAGTGATTTGTCCCTTAAATGGTGTTTAAGGGGTACACATCTGGTATAAAATCAAGGATTATACACTTAATCTTCACACTTAGCCAAGTGCATTGAAAGAGGAAAAAGATAGTGAAAAGAGAGAAAGAAAGAACCTTTATGTGTAGACACTGTGAATCCATTGGCCCGAGATTGTAGGGATTTTCTATGGTCCATAGCGTATAAGTGGTATTCTAAGCTTTCTTGGGAAGACAAGCTCAAGAACAAAGCCTGGATGTCAGGAATAGTAAACAATGGGTGCATACTAGAGGAATTTGATTTCAGAGAAATAGTCACATGGTTCTCTAAGAGGTTCCATTCCAAACAACAACTCATTCAGGTCAAGGAAAGTGGAAGAAATCCCATCCCTCTAACTCTGAACACTTTCAAAAGGATGTTGCACCTACCGATGTCGAACAAAGTCTCGAAATTTCAAGAGGTAGAATCCTTTTTGGATTCCTAAGTTGGTAGGATGACCATGCTCAAGAATTTTTTTATCCATACCACCATTGTACCCTCTGTTGGAGAAATTTCTATTTTCAACACACTAGTTCAGTGGGAGTAACACTAGTTCAGTAGGAGTTAATTGACTAGTTCTATTTTAGACTTTGTAATCTTAGACCATCACTATTATGCATGCATTCCTAATTATAGGATGTCATTGCCTATATGAGTGAATATCACTCACTCATTGATAAGATCATAATATACATTGATTCTCATTCTTCATTGTGTATCTATGTTCCTTTTCTTGATAAGCTTTGTTTGTGTATACTTTAGCTAGGCCTCATGTGCAGGTTTCCATGAAACACTGACATGGTATCAAAACCGAGTTTCTTGGAGCAACCCAGACAAGCCATAGAAGAGCGAAAGAGTCCTTGAGTAAACCTATTTTCCACAATCGTCGTGACCTATCCCTATCGAAAGGTGCGACGATTGGAATCATCGTGGCCTATCCCTATCGAAGGGTGCGACGGTCGCTCTCAGACTTAAGAAATTTTAATTTTTTAGGAATCGTCGCACTTTATCCTTCACTAGGGTGCGATGATTTAGCATCGTCGCACTTTATCCTTCTCTATGGGTGCAACGATTCACCAGCCCTCCAAAAATTGGTTTTCTTTAGTAAAATTGTGATATCTCGAAATTTGTGATCTCGGTCGGGATGAAATTTTTACCAGACACGTATAACATAGGGATGCTCCTGTTCACCAAAAATATCTAGAACCCACATAATATTTTTATGAGATATAGTTGTTTTATCATATCTATAGATGCCATAACACCGCCAGTCATATCTCAAAAATCATGATCTGGGTTTTCAGGATCTTTTCAGAATCAATAGTAGGGATGGAGGTGATGCAAACTTCTTCAATAAAGTCTGGTGATAATACTCACACCATACAACTATTTTGAATGGAATTCGAAGGCCACATTCCAACTCATAAGGAAAGGACTGTATAATTTGACGATGGCAACATAAACAAAACCTACATCAGTGATTGAGAAGATGAGATGGGCGATTCGTAAGGATGAGGCCACATGACTACTTCTTGAGTTAATCTCCATTGATCTATGGTTTAATTTTGTCGCATGAATGACTCTAAACAAGATCTGGACCACCTTGGAACAACTCTTTGGAAAGCATGATGAGATGCGAGGTCATATGCTTGAGGTAGAGTTGAATACCTTAGACCCTAAAAGCTTTGATAATATACAAGATTTCTTTACTAAATTTAAATATTTGATTTTGAGCTTGGGTGAATGTGGTATTGACAAGTGTACACAAGAGAAACTACTTAGTCTAACAATCTTGGCCAAGCTAGGACCAAAATACATTGTATATGTCTCCAATTTTCATTCTGGCAGATGTCTGTTTGGAACAAAATGGAAAATGCCTATGTTGGCTCAGTTCATTGAGTCTCTTACACAAGAGCAGACAAAACTCATACAGATGGGCCTCATGAATGATCCCAAAGCACATGCATTCACCATGCATGATGGAAAATGATCATCCAAACACAATAGAAAGGAGAAATAGAATGAGAAGGAGGAATATTCCAAACCCTTCAACAATTCTTCAGGTTCCAAAGACTCTTCAGATTCCAAGAATAAGAATAAGGGAAAGCAGTGCACTTATTGCAATAAACCAAATCATGAAGAATCCACATGCATGAAGAAACAAATCGATCTTATGGCACAAGCACTTCAACAAAACAACCTTGGAAACTTCATTCCAGAGGGAGTCAAGAAGTAGAAGGAAGAAGATCATGCTCCTAAGAAAGGTAATCGTCATGCACTTGTTGCAAATAATTCCTCATTTGATTCATGGATTATAGATTATGGTGCATCCCATCATATGGCAGTGAAAGATGAAGTTTTATCTTCTTTGAGTCCATGCTCAATACCCTCTATTCCCATGGGAGATCATACTCCAGTAGCCGTAGCAGGAGAAGGGAGAGTGGAACTCCACAATGGAAATTTTGAGAATGTTTTACATGTTCCAAAGCTTTCTATGAATATGATCTTACTTTATTAGATCACTCAGAAAGGTAAAAAGGTTGAATTTACATCAGATTCAGTTTCAAGAATTGACATGCATGACAATTCCATCATTGCAATTGGTGAGGGGGATCACAAGTCAAGGTTGTATAAATTCACTAATTTTCCTGACGATGACTCCTCTATTCTACTTACACATAAGGAGAGTACTTTGCATGCACTTTCAGTGCAACATGCATATACTATTGTTCTTCCATCAGTTTTAGACATCAGAGATGATTCCATACACTCATATTCTGTACATGGAAATAAGTAGGTAGTACAGCTAGATAAGAAGCCAATGACGAAGCTTTAGTAGATGCCTAAGAAGGCACAAACCACACTTCAGGAGGCAGGAAACCTTGTAGGGAATCCATTGGATTCAAGGATGACTTGATCTCAACATGAGGAGCCTTCTCATGAAATTTTAGCTTCAAAACCTGTGATGCCCCTGCATTTCTATATGGTTCAATCCATTGATCTACAAAACTACAATAAGGTTGTGGGAAATCCATTATGGAAAGCAGTCATGCAAAAGGAGTATGACTCACTCCTAAAGAATTAGACTTCGCATCTGGCTCCACTTCCACCATAAAATAATATTTTCATGTGCAGATGGATCCACAGGATCAAGACGTACAAGGCTAGATAGGTTTCCAAAAGACTTCATCAGATCCATAAATATTTCTACATCTTCATGAAGACTTTTAGTGAGCAGAAGTTTCAAACTTTGTGGGATCGTCTTGTAGTGAAGAACATAGTTTCCTAACAGCTGACATTTTCTTCTTTTGATACATTATCTTTTGAGGGTGGGGGGGGGTTCCCTCGTGGTTTTCCCTCTTTCCTCATTTTTATTCAGTATTCATTAAGTTGCATTGTACATGAGTACCTAAAATAGCCGAGTATTCGAGACTCATTTTTTACTCCATAGTTATATTCAGGGGGGTGTTGGAGAAATTTATAGTTTCGGCACACTAGTTCAGTGGGAGTAACACTAGTTCAGTACGAGTTAACTGACTAGTTCTATTTTAGACTTTCTAATATTAGACCATCACTATTATGCATGAATTCCTAATTATAATATGTCATTTCCTATATGAGTGAATATCACTCACTCATTGATAAGATCATAATATACATTGATTCTCATTCTTCATTATGTATCTCTCTTACTTTTCTTGATAAGTTTTGTTTTTGTATACTTTAGCTAGGTCTCCTATGCAGGTTTTCATGAAACACTGACATGGTATCAGAGTTGAGCTTCTTGGATCGACCTAGACAAGTCATATAAGAGCGAAAGAGTCATTGAGTAAACCTAGTTTCCACAATCGTCGCGACCTATACCTATCAAAAGGTGCGACGATTAGAATCATTGCGGCCTATCCCTATCGAAGGGTGCGATGGTTGCTCTTAGACTTAAGAAATTTTCATTTTTTAAGCATCGTCTCACTTTTTCCTTCACTAGGGTGCAACGATTTAGCATCGTCGCACTTTATCCTTCTCTAGGGTGCAACAATTCAGGAGCCCTCCAAAAACTGGTTTTCTGCAGTAAAATTGTGATATCTCGAAATCCGTAATCTGGGTCGGGCTGAAATTTTTACCAAAGACGTATAACATAGGGATGTTCCTGCTCATCAAAAATATCCAAGACCCACATCATATTTTTAGGAGATATAGTTTTTTGATCATATCTATAGCTGCCATAACACCATCAGTCATATCTCAGAAACCACGATCTGGGTTTTCAAGATATTTTCATAATCAATAGTAGGGATGGAGGCGATGCAACTTATTCAACCAATTCTGGTGATAATACTCACATTGCACAACTATTTTTAATGGAATTCGAAGGCCACGTTCCAACTCACAAGGAAAGGACTATATAATTTAACGATGGCGACAGAAACAAAACATACATCAACGATTGAGAAGATGAGATGGGCGAACCGTAAGGATGAGGCCATAGGAATACTTCTTGAGTTAATCTTCACTGATCTATGGTTTCATGTTGACGCATGCAATACTCCAAATGATATATGGACCAACTTGGAAGGACTCTTTGGAAAGCAGGATGAGATGCGAGGTCATATGCTTGAGGTAGAATTGAATACCTTAGACCCTAAAAGTTTTGATAATATACAAGATTTCTTTACTAAATTTAAATCTTTGTTTTTGAGCTTGGGTGAATGTGGTATTGACAAGTCTACACAAGAGAAAAAACTTATTCTAACAATCTTGGCCAAGATAGGACCATAATACGTTGTATATGTCTCAAATTTCCATTCCGACAAATGTCTTTTTGGAACAAATTGGAAAATGCCTATGTTGGCTCAGTTCATTGAGTCTCTTACATAAGAGAAAAAAAAAATCATACAGATGGGCCTCATGAAAGATCCAAAAGCACATGCATTCATCATGCATGATGGAAAAGGATCATCCAAACACAACAAAAAGGAGAAATAGAATGAGAAGCTAGGACCATAATACGTTGTATATGTCTCAAATTTCCATTCAGACAAATGTCTTTTTGGAACAAATTGGAAAATACCTATGTTGGCTTAGTTCATTGAGTCTCTTACACAAGAGAAAAAAAAATCATGCAGATGGGCCTCATGAAAGATCCAAAAGCACATGCATTCATCATGCACGATGGAAAAGGATCATCCAAACACAACAAAAAGGAGAAACATAATGAGAAGTAGGGATATTCCAAACCCTTAAACGATTCTTCAGGTTCCAGAGACTCATCAGATTCCAAGAAGAATAAGAAGGGAAAGCAATGCACTTATTGAAATAAACCAAATCATGAAGAATCCACATGCATGAAGAAACAAATCGATCTTATGGCACATGCACTTCAACAGAACAACCTTGGAAACTTCATTCCAGAGGGAGTCAAGAAGCAGAAGGAAGAAGATCATGCTCCTAAGAAAGGTAATCATCATGCTCTTGTTGCAATTAATTCCTCATCTAATTCATGGATTATAGATTCTTGTGCTTCCCATCATAGGGCAATGAAAGATGAAGTTTTCTCTTCTTTCAGTCCATGCTCAAGACCCCCTATGTTCATGGGGGATCATAGTCTAGTAGTAGTAGCAGGAGAAGGAGAGTGGAACTCCACAATGGCAGTTTTGAGAATGGTTTACATGTTCCAAAGCTTTCTATGAATCTACTCTTAGTTTATGAGATCACTCGGAAAGGTAAAAAGGTTGAACTTACATTAGATTCAGTTTCAGTAATTGACATGCATGAAAATTCCATCATTGCAATTGGTGAGGTGGATCACAAGTAAAGGTTGTATAAATTCACTAAGTTTTCTGACGATGACTCCTCTATTCTACTTACACATAAGGATATTACTTTGCATGCACCTTTAGTGCAACATGCATATACTATTGTTCTTCCATCAGTTTCAGACATCAGAGATGATTCCATACACTCAGATTCTATACATGGAAATAAGCAGGTAGTGTAGCTAGATAAGAAGTCAGTGTCGAAGCTTCAGTAGATGCCCAAGAAGGCACAGACCACACTTCAGGTAGTAGACAACCTTGCAGGGAATCCATTTTATTTGAGGATGACTCGATCTTAGCATGATGAGCCTTCTCATGTACTTTGATCTTTAGAACATGTGATGCCCATGCATTACTATATGGTTAAATTCACTGATCTAATAAACTACAATAAGGTTGTGGGCAATCCATTATGGAAATCATCCATGCAAAAGGAGTATGACTCACTTCGAAAGAATCACACTTTGCATCTGGTTCCACTTCCACCATAAAATAATATTTTCAGGTGTAGATGGGTCCACATGATCAAGAGGTACAAGGCTAGACAGGTTGCTAAAGGACTTCATTAGATCCATACATATTTCTACATCTTCATGAAGACTTTCAATGAGTAGAAGTTTCAAACTTTGTGGGATCATCTTGCAGTGAAGAACACAGTTGCCTAGCAGCTGCCATTTTCTTCTTTTGATACATTATCTTTTGNCCACGTGGTTTTCCCTCTTTCCTCGTTTTTATTCAGTGTTCATTAAGTTGCATTGTACATGAGTACCTAAAATTTCCTAGTAGTCGGGACTCATTTTTTACTCCATAGTGATGTTCAGGGGGGGTGTTGGAGAAATTTCTATTTTCGACACACTATTTCAGTAAGAGTAACACTAGTTCGGTAGGAGTTAACTGACTAGTTCTATTTTAGACTTTCTAATCTTAGACCATCACTATTATGCATGCATTCCTAATTATAGGATGTCATTGCCTATATGAGTGAATATCACTCAATCATTGATAAGATCATAATATACATTGATTCTCTTTCTTCATTATGTATCTCTCTTCCTTTTCTTGATAAGCTTTGTTTGTGTATGCTTTAGCTAGGTCTCCTATGTAGGTTTCCATGAAGCACTGACATGGTATTAGAGCCAAGCGTCTTGGAGCAACCCAGACAAGCCAGAGAAGAGCGAAAGAGTCTTGAGTAAACCTAGTTTCTACAATCGTCATGACCTATCCCTATCGAAAGGTGCGACGATTAGAATCGTCGCGGCCTATCCCTATCGAAGGGTGCGACGGTCCCTCTCAGACTTAATAAATTTTCATTTTTTAGGCATCGCCACACTTTTTCCTTCACTAGGGTGTGACGATTTAGCATCGTCGCACTTTATCCTTCTCTAGCGTGTGATGATTCAACAACGCTCCAAAAATTGGTTTTCTTTAGTAAAATTGTGATATCTCGAAATATGTGATCTAGGTTGGGCTGAAATTATTACTAGAGTCGTATAACATAGGGATGCTCTTGATCACCAAAAATCTCCAAAAACCACATCATATTTTTAGGAGATATAGTTGTTTTATCATATCTATAGCTGCCATAACAACATCAGTCATATCTCAGAAACCACGATCTGGGTTTTCAGGATATTTTCAAAATCAATAGTAGGGATGGGGGCAATGCAACTTCTTCAATAAATTCTGGTGGTAATACTCACACCGTAAAACTATTTTTAATGGAATCTGAAGGCCACATTCCAACTCAGAAGGAAAGGACTTTATAATTTGACGATGGCAACATAAACATAACCTACATCAGCGATTTAGAAGATGAGATGGGTGAACCGTAAGGATGAGTCCACATGACTACTTCTTGAGTTAATATCCACTGATATATGGTTTCATGTTACCACATGCAAGACACCAAATGATATATGGACCACCTTGGAAGGACTCTTTGGAAAGAAGGATGAGATGTGAGGTCATATGCTTGAGATAGAGTTGAATACCTTAGACCCTAAAAGTTTTGATAATATATGGGATTTCTTTACTAAATTTAAATATTTGATTTTGAGCTTGGGTGAATATGGTATTAACAAGTCTACACAAGAGAAACAACTTATTCTAACAATCTTGGCCAATCTAGGACTAGAATAAGTTGTATATGTCTCAAATTTCCATTCTGGTAGATGTATTTTTGGAACAAATTGGAAAATGACTACGTTGGCTCAGTTCATTGAGTCTCTTACACAAGAGCAGACAAAACTCATACATATGGGCCTCATGAAAGATCCCAAATCACATACATTCACCATGCATGATGGAAAATGATCATCCAAACACAACAAAAAGGAGAAACAAAATGAGAAGGAGGGATATTCCAAACCCTTCAATGATTCTTCAGGTTCCAGGGACTCTTCAAATTCCAAGAAGAAGAAGAAGGGAAAGCAATGCACTTACTGCAATAAACCAAATCATAAATAATCCACATGCATGAAGAAACAGATCGATCTTATGGCACAGACACTTCAACATAACAACCTTGGAAACTTCATTCCATAGGGAGTCAAGAAGCAAAAGGAAGAATATCATGCTCCTAAGAAAGGTAATCATCATGCTCTTTTTGAAATTAATTCCTCATCTAATTCATGGATTATATATTATGGTGCATCACATCATATGGAAGTGAAAGATAAAGTTTTTTCTTCTTTGAGTCCATGCTCAAGACCCCCTATTCTCATGGGGGATCATACTCCAGTAGCGGTAGCAGAAGAAGGGAGAGTGGAACTCCACAATGGAAGTTTTTGAGAATGTTTTACATGTTCCAAAGCTTTCTATGAATCTGCTCTTAGTTTATCAGATCACTCAAAAAGGTAAAAAGTTTGAATTTACATCAAATTTAGTTTTAGTAATTGGCATGCATGACAATTCCATCATTGCAATTGGTGAGGTGGATCACAAGTCAAGGTTGTATAAATTCACTAAGTTTTCTAATGATGACTCCTCTATTCTACTTACACATAAGGAGAGTACTTTTCATGCACCTCCAGTGCAACATGCATATACTATTGTTCTTCCATTAGTTTCAGACATCACAGATGATTCCATACACTCAGATTTTGTACATGAAAATAAATAGATATTATAGCCAGATAAGAATCCAGCATCGAAGCTTTAGCAGATGCCGAAGAAGGCACAGACCACACTTCAGGAAGAAGGCAACCTTCCAAGGAATTCATTGGATTCGAGGATGAATCAATCTCAGCATGAGGAGCCTTCTCATGTACTTTCAGCTTTAGAACCTGCAATGCCCAGGCATTTCTATATGGTTCAATCCACTGATCTACAAAACTACAATAAGTTTGTGGGAAATCCATTATGAAAAGAATCCATGCAGAAGGAGTATGACTCACTCCTAAATAATCAGACTTTGCATCTAGTTCCACTTCCACCAGAAAATAATATTTTCAGGTGTAGATGGGACCACACGATCAAAAGATACAAGGCTAGACAGGTTGCCAAAGGACTTCATCAGATCCATAAATATTTCTACATCTTCACAAAGACTTTCAGTGAGAAGAAGTTTCAAACTTTATGGGATTGTATTGTAGTGAAGAACACAGTTGCCTAGCAGCTGCCATTTTCTTCTTTTGATACATTTTCTTTTGAGGGGGGGGGTTGTTTCCCGCGTGGTTTTCCCTCTTTCGTCATCTGTATTCAATGTTCATTAAGTTGCATTGTACATGAGTTCAATGTTCATTAAGTTGCATTGTACATGAGTACCTAAAATGGCCTAGTAGCTAGGACTCATTTTTTACTCCATAGTGATGTTCAGGAGGGGTGCTGGAGAAATTTCTATTTTTGGCACACTAGTTCAATGGGAGTAACATTAATTCAGTAGGAGTTGACTGACTAATTCTATTTTAGAATTTCTAATATTAGACCATCACTATTATGCATGCATTCCTAATTATAGGATTTCATTGCCTATATGAGTGAAGATCACTCACTCATTGATAAGATCATAATATACATTGATTCTCATTCTTCATTGTGTATCTCTCTTCCTTTTCTTGATAAGCTTTGTTTGTGTATGCTTTAGGTAGGTCTCCTATGTAGGTTTCCATGAAACGCTAAAATGGTATTAGAGCTGAGCTACTTGGAGAAAAACAGACAAGCTAGAGAAGAGCGAAAGAGTCCTTGAGTAAACCTAGTTTCCACAATCGTCACGACCTATCCTTATCGAAAGGTGCGATGATTGGAATTGTCGCGGCCTATCCCTGTCAAAGGGTGCGACGGTCGCTCTCAGACTTAAGAAATTTTCATTTTTTAGGCATCGTCACACTTTTCCTTCACTAGGGTGTGACGATTTAGCATTGTCGCACTTTATCCTTCTCTACGGTGCAACGATTCAGCAGCGCTCCAAAAATTGGTTTTCTTTAATAAAATTGCGATATCTTGATATTTGGGAACTGGGTCGGGCTAAATTTTTTACCAGAGACATATAACATAAGGATGCTCCCGATCATCAAAAATCCTCAAAACCCGCATCATAGTTTTAGGAGATATAGTTGGTTTATCATATCTATAGATGCCATAGCACCGTCAGTCATATCTCAGAAACCATGATCTGGGTTTTCAGGATCTTTTTAGAATCAATAGTAGGTATGGAGGCGATGCAACTTCTTCAATCAAGTCTGGTGATAATACTCACACCGTACAACTATTTTGAATGGAATTTGAAGGCCTCCTTCCAACTCATAAGGAAAGGACTGTATAATTTGACGATGGCGACATAAACAGAACCTACATCAGCGATTGAGAAGATGAGATGGGTGAACCGTAATGATGACGCCACAAGAGTACTTCTTGAGTTAATCTCCATTGATTTATGGTTTCATGTTTCCACATGCAATATTCCAAACGATATCTAGACCAGCTTGGAAGGACTCTTTGGAAAGCAGGATGAGATGTGAGGTCATATGCTTGAGGTAGAGTTTTTATACCTTAGACCCTAAAAGTTTTGATAATATACATGATTTCTTTACTAAATTTAAATCTTTGATTTTGAGCTTGGGTGAATGTGGTATTGACAAGTCTACACAAGAGAAACAACTTATTCTAAAAATCTTGGCCAAGTTAGGACCAGAATACGTTGTATATGTCTCCAATTTCCATTCCGACAGATGTCTTTTTGGAACAAATTGGAAAATGCTTATGTTGGCTCAGCTCATTAAGTCTCTTACACAAGAGAAGAGAAAACTCATACATATGGGCCTCATGAAAGATCCCAAATCACATGCATTCACCATGAATGATGGAAAAGGATCATCCAAACGCAACAAAAAGAAGAAACAGAACGAGAAGGAGGGATATTCCAAACCCTTCAGCGATTCTTCAGGTTCCAGAGACTCTTCAGATTCCAAGAAGAAGAAGAAGGGAAATCAATGCACTTACTGAAATAAACCAAATCATGAAGAATCCACATGCATGAAGAAACATATCGATCTTATGGCACATGCACTTCAGCAGAACAACCTTGGAAACTTCATTTCAGAGGGAGTCAAGAAGCAGAAGAAAGAAGATCATGCTCCTAAGAAAGGTAATCATCATGCTCTTGTTCCAATTAATTCCTCATCTAATTCATGCATTATATATTCTGGTGCATCCCATCATATGGCAGTGAAAGATGAAGTTTTCTCTTCTTTGAGTCCATGCTAAAGACCCCCTATTCTCATGGGGGATCATACTCCGGTAGCAGTAGCAAGAGAAGGGACATTGGAACTCTACAATGGAAATTTTGAGAATGTTTTACATGTTACAAATCTTTCTATCAATCTGCTCTTAGTTTATCCGATCACTCAAAAAGGTAAAAAGGTTGAATTTACATCAAATTCAATTTCAGTAATTGACATGCATGACAATTCCATCATTGCAATTGGTGAGGTGGAATACAATTCAAGGTTGTATAAATTCACTAAGTTTTCTGATGATGACTCCTCTATTATACTTACATATATGGAGAGTACTTTTCATGCACCTCCAGTGCAACATGCATATACTATTGTTCTTCCATCAGTTTCAGACGTCAGAGATGATTCCAAACACTTAGATTTTGTACATGGAAATAAGCAAGTAGTACAGCCAGATAAGAAGCCAGTTTCGAAGCTTCCGCAGATGCCCAAGACATCACAGACCACACTTCAGACAACATGAAACCTTGTAGGGAATCCATTGGATTCGAGGATGACTCGATCTCAGGATGAGGAGCCTTCTCATATACTTTCAGCTTTAGAACCTGCAATGCCCATGCATTTCTATATGGTTCAATCCAGTGATCTACATAACTACAATGAGGTTGTGGGTAATCCATTATGGAAAGAATCCATGCAGAAGGAGTATGACTCACTCTTAAAGAATCAGGCTTCGCATTTGGTTCCACTTCCACTAGAAAAGAATATTTTCAAGTGCATATGGGTCCATAGGATCAAGACGTACAAGGGTAGACAGGTTTCCAAAGGACTTCATTAGATCCATAAATATTTCTACATCTTCACGAATAATTTCAGTGAGCAGAAGTTTCAAACTTTGCGGGATCGTCTTGCAGTGAAGAACACAGTTGCCTAACAACTGCCATTTTCTTCTTTTG
>ML790215.1:56704-110310 GCA_009831015.1 Picea engelmannii
TTCCCATGTGGTTTTCCCTCTTTCCTCATTTTTATTTAGTGTTCATTAAGTTGCATTGTACACGAGTACCTAAAATGGCCTAATATTCGAGACTCATTTTTTACTCCATATTGATGTTCAGGAGGGGTGTTGGAGAAATTTTTATTTTCGGCACACTAGTTCAGTGGGAGTAACATTAGTTTAGTAGGAGTTAACTGACTAGTTCTATTTTAGACTTTGTAATCTTAGACCATCACTATTATGCATGCATTCCTAATTATAGGATGTCATTGCCTATATGAGTGAATATCACTCACTCATTGATAAGATCATAGTACACATTGATTCTCATTCTTCATTGTGTATCTCTCTTCATTTTCTTGATAAGCTTTGTTTGTGTATGCTTTAGCTAGGTCTCTTGTGTAGGTTTCCATGAAACAATGACATGGTATCATAGCCAAGTTGCTTGGAGAAACCCAGAAAATCTAGAGAAGAGCAAAAGAGTCCTTGAGTAAACCTAGTTTCCGAAATCGTCGCGACCTATCCCTATCGAAAGGTGCGACGATTGGAATTGTCACGGCCTATCCCTGTCGAAGGGTGCAACGGTCACTCTCAGACTTAAACTTTTTTAATTTTTTAGGCATCGTCGCACTTTTTCCTTCACTAGGGTGCGACTATTTAGCATTGTCGCACTTTATCCTTCTCTAGGGTGTGACGATTCAACAACCCTCCAAAAATTGGTTTTCTTTAGTAAAATTGTGATATCTTGAAATCCATGATTTGGGTTGGGATGGAATTTTTACCAGAGACATATAACATAAGTATGCTCCTGCTCACCAAAAATATCCAAAACCCACATCATATTTTTAGGATATATAGTTGTTTTATCATATCTATAGTTTCCATAGCACCGTCAGTCATATCTCAGAAACCACGATCTGGGTTTTTAGGATCTTTTTAGAATCAATAGTAGGGATGGATATGATGAAACTTCTTCAATCAAGTCTGGTGATAATACTCACACCATACAACTATTTTGAATGGAATTCAAAGGCCACATTCCAACTCAGAAGGAAAGGACTGTATAATTTGACAATGGTGACATAAACATAACCTACATCAATGATTGAGAAGATGAGATGGGTGAACCGTAAGGATGAGGCTACCAGACTACTTCTTGAGTTAATCTCCATTGATATATGGTTTCATGTTGTCACATGGAAGACTCCAAACGAGATCTGGACCACCTTGTAAGGACTCTTTGGAAAGCATGATGAGATGCGAGGTCATATGCTTGAGGTAGAGTTGAATACCTTAGACCCTAAAAGTTTTGATAATATACAGGATTTCTTTACTAAATTTAAATATTTGATTTTAATCTTGGGTGAATGTGGTATTGACAAGTCTACACAAGAGAAACAACTTATTCTAACAATCTTGGCCAAGATAGAACCAAAATATGTTGTATATGTCTCCAATTTCCATTCTGGCATATGTCTTTTTGGAACAAATTGGAAAATGCCTACGTTGGCTCAGTTCATTGAGTCTCTTACACAAGAGAAAACAAAACTTATACATATGGGCCTCATGAAATATCCCAAAGCACATGCATTCACCATGCATGATGGAAAAGGATCATCCAAACACAACATAAAAGAGAAACAGAACGAGAAGGAGGGATATTCCAAACCCTTCAACAATTCTTCAGGTTCCAGAGACTCTTCAAATTCCAAGAAGAAGAACAAGGGAAAGTAGTGCACTTACTGGATTAAACCAAATCAGGAATAATCCATGTGCATGAAGAAACAGATCGATCTTATGGCACAGACACTTCAACAGAACAACCTTGGAAACTTCATTCCAGAGGGAGTCAAGAAGCAGAAGGAAGAAGATCATGCTCCTAAGAAAGGTAATCATCATTCTCTTGTTGCAATTAATTCCTCATTTGATTCATGGATTATAGATTCTAGTGCATCCCATCATATGGTAGCGAAAGATGAAGTTTTCTCTTCTTTGAGTCCATTCTCAAGACCCCCTATTCTCATGGGGGATCGTACTACAGTAGCAGTAGCAAGAGAAGGGAGAGTGGAACTCCACAATGGCAGTTTTGAGAATGTTTTACATGTTCCAAAGATTTCTATGAATCTTCTCCTAGTTTATCAAGTCACTCAGAAAGGTAAAAAGGTTGAATTTACATCAGATTTAGTTTCAGTAACTGACATGCATGACAATTCCATCATTGAAATTGGTGAGGTGGATAGCAAGTCAAGGTTGTATAAATTCACTAAGTTTTTTTACGATGACTCCTCTATTCTACTTAAACACAAGGAGAGTACTTTTCATGCACCTCCAGTGCAACATGCATATACTATTGTTCTTCCATCAATTTCAGACATCAGAGATGATTCCATACACTCAGATTTTGTACATGGAAATAAGCAGGTAGTACATCCAGATAAGAAGCCAGCGTTGAAGCTTCAACAGATTCCCAAGAAGGCACAGACCACACTTCAGGCATTAGGCAACCTTGCAGAGAATCCATTGGATTCAAGGATGACTCTATCTCAGCATGAGGAGCCTTCTCATGTACTTTCAGCTTCAGAACCTGTGATGCCCATGCATTGCTATATGGTTGAATCCATTGATCTACAGAACTACAATAAGGTTGTGGGAAATACATTATGGAAAGAAGCCATGCAGAAGGAGTATGAATCACTACTAAAGAATCAAACTTCGCATCTGGTTCCACTTCCACCAGAAAAGAATATTTTCAGGTGCAGATGGGTCCACGGGATCAAGAGGTACAAGGCTAGACAAGTTGTCAAAGGACTTCATTAGATCCATAAATATTTGTACATCTTCACGAAAACTTTGAGTGAGCAGAAGTTTCAAACTTTGCGGGGTCATCTTGCAATGAAGAACACAGTTGCCTAGCAGCTGCCATTTTCTTCTTTTGATACATTATCTTTTGAGGGGGGGGGTTTCCCATGTGGTTTTCCCTCTTTCCTCTTTTTTATTCAGTGTTCATTAATTTGCATTGTACATGAGTACCTAAAATGGCCTAGTATCTAGGACTCATTTTTTACTCCATAGTGATGTTCAGGGGGGGTGTTGGAGAAATTTCTATTTTCGACACACTAGTTTATTGGGAATAACACTAGTTCAATAGGAGTTAACTGACTAGTTCTATTTTAGACTTTCTAATCTTAGACGATCACTATTATGCATGCATTCCTAATTATAGGATGGAATTGCCTATATGAGTGAAGATGACTCACTCATTGATAAGATCATAATATGCATTGATTCTCATTCTTCATTGTGTATCTCTCTTCCTTTTCTTGACAATCTTACTTTGTGTATGCTTTAGCTAGGTTTCCTGTGCAGGTTTCCATGAAACCCTGACACCCTCGAACCTCAATGAAATCAACACATGTTTGTTGGTGCATCCATTCAAATAATTCTCTTGTATTTTTGCATGACTTGTGGGTCAAGATTCGATGACATTCATCCCTAGGTATGTCCTATATGTCCTCTATTACTCTGTGAATATGAGCACTCTTTTTTATTGGGCACAAGTCATATTGAATGAAATTTCCCAACATTTGTCCAAATTTATTCATTCCAAGAGGTTCTACATGACCTATTATTTGGTCCTGGCTCTTGTATACTGTAACACATTCAAGCAAATTCCCTCAAGGAGCAATGTGAATTTTGAGGAAGACCCAATTTAATTCTGTTATCCCGTGCTTTAGAAGCACAAGGCCCTATTTTTCTTTTACCAAATCTAAGACTCCTTCATCAAGGAATGCATAAGTATGCTCATAGGAACTGAGCTTTCCAAGGTCACATAGGTAGCCATGGAATCCCTTAAAGGAAAAGGTGTATGTGTGTTTGAAGAAAAATTCACATACATAAGGCTTTTTGGTTTCGAGGGGAAACCACTACTCCTTCCTCGATTTGTGTGTGACCGATTTCTGGCGTATGGGTTATGAAAACAATACAGGATGTGGTCCCTATTCTTCGACAAGAAAAGAAAGTGGATATTTATCCCCATGCCATTCAAAATTGTTGGGATTATTGTTAAGATCTCATTGAATATCGCTAAAATGGATGGATTCTTCCAATCCTTCGATATGAAAGAAGCCAAGGCCATTGGAGGATTTGACCCTGAAGGAATTTTTGCAGCCCACATGCCAGCCATCTATTAATCCTCAATCTTTAATAAGGTCTATGAAATTTCAGAAGGTGGCAACGACAATGAAGACTCGCTTGTTGAAGGCAAGGTAGCAACTGTCCCGAGCAAAATTTCACACCAGAGAAAGAAATAACCAATTCAGGAAGATTCATATATTGGGGTGAGTTCAAATGCGGGTATGTTAGACATCCCTCATTTGGAAGGAGATAATCAGACACATCACAAACCAAGGGGTCCCTCCATGGCCAACCCTCTTTGGGCCATAAGGGCCAGGAGAGAAATGTAAGTGGTAAGCAAAATAAGGAGGGATGCACAAGAGATGGAGATGATCGAGACCCTCCTCGACACCAATTAGAGGCAACGCATACCATTTCCCTTGTGCCCAAAAGAAAAATTAACCATGAGGGAGGTGCTCTTGCAAGCCCCGGTGGTTTGGAATTAAACATGACCAACATGGAAATTGATGAATCTAATAACAGACCTACATGGGTTGTGGTACAATTAGTTGAAAGAAAATTGATAGTAGAGGATTTATCTGAAGAAGGGCCAACCATTTTTGAAAAAGAATTTGTCACGCTTCACCATGCCAGGTATGATAGAGAGTCCAAGAAGATCCACATTAAGAGAGTCAGCATGAAGGATAAAAGCATGACAAAGAAATGGAGCTATGAGGTTGAAATAAAAGGATTGAAACCTTTAGGAGTATTCAAAGTCCATCATGCTATGGGGGAATATCTATCTCGTTCAATAACATAACAGGAAATAGAGAACGGTAGATTGGAGAAGAGAGTAAGTTAATTGGAAGAGGCTCTTACCTTGAAGCCATTATTTGAAAAACCATTAACTGTGATGGTCCTAGAGGATTTCCCTAAGGAAATGGCTAGATGATTCAACCTCCAAGGTTACCAAGGATTTGAAACTACTCATTGGTGTCAGGAGATATGTAGCCAAAAATATTGATAAGAGGCTTAACATTATGCGGGAGGCTTGTAGGGAAATATTTGTTGAAGTTGGTGTCATAACTAAAAGGATCCAAGCTCTCAAGGAATATCTACAAGAGGATCTTTTACAACTTTGAAGTTTTTTGCAAATGATATATGCATATGTTCATAGCGTTAGAAATTAATGCAACAAACAATCTCACACAATCCTTCCAGAAGAAATTGCAGTTGTATCTAGCCTACTTTGAGTTATTTATGTGTGTTTGTATATTTGTCTGCTTGTCACTTGCGATGGAATAATCAATGTGCTTTCTATTAATCCAAGTAAGTTGGTGTAGATGAATATATTTCTATGTCTATAGTATCTATGATACATGTCTAACAATAAACATTAATAATAACTTTCTAATTGGCCGATATAGAACCAAGTGCAATCAAACTTCAATAAGAAACATGATGTTTAATCACTGCATTAAGTGAAATATTTCTTATTCAGTTGTGTATTGTATGAAGATATGTACACAAGGTTACAAATGACAAGTTATTTGTTTCACATATATGCATATTCATATAGAATTTAAATAACTAATTGAAAACATAGTGAGTTGCACAGTTTCACTAAGATTTATATATGGAAGAAAACTATGCAAAAGTTTCAAGCTTCAATTCAATGATTACAAATCTAGAAAAACTATACAAGCCTTCGATATGGTTTTTCCCAGTTCTTTCTCAACACGTATTCATTTCTACATTCTTTTTTACATGGGCTTCAACCAATCATTTTCTTCTACTATTCCAATGCATTTTAAACCCTTGAATACATGATAAGATAGTTTCCATAGTTCATTTATGTTCCAGATAATTTGTTTGATGGATTTGCAAAGAAAAAAGTTAATACAATGTGGGTTCCGAGATTTCAAAATAAACAATTTATATTGTTATGCCCCAGCTTAGTAACTTGTATGCAACCACCAACTGAATAGAACTGAAAACAACTAGCAACTATAACATTTTTTCTCGGTCTGCATTACTATGAATCCTAAATTTACATGGATAGGAAATCAATTAAAATGCAAGTTCTACTCTCTTGGGTAGGTTGCAAATAGAAAATGTCATTTGGAAACTATTTGAAGTATTAGAAGTATGAAAGTGTGGCAACACAAAATAGTGGGTTTTATGAATTCTCCGCATAAGTGTTGAAAATAGACTAAGTCTTGGCTATGTGGGTGTCATACCTGTGTGAAATCCAGAAGTGCACAAGATATGGCTTTGGCCAATCATTTTTTCTATTGTTCCAATGCATTTTAAACCCTTGAACATGTGAGAAGATAATTGCCATAGTTCATTTATGTTCCAGGTAATTTGTTTGATGCCTTTGTAGAGAAAAAAGTTAATATAGCCTCAATGCCATGATTTCAAAATAAAAAATTTATATTGTTATGCCCCATTTTAGTGACTTGTATGCAACCACCAACCGAATAGAACTGAAAATAGCTAGAAACTATAACAACTTTTCTTGGTCCGCATTACTATGAATCCTAAATTTTCATACACAGGAAATCAATTAAAATGCAATTTTTTCTCTCTTGGGTAGGTTTGAAATAGAAAGTGCCCTTGGGAAACTATTTGAAGTATTAGAAGTATGGAAGTGTCTTAGCATGGCATGGTGGGTTGTATGAATTCTTCGCACAAGTGTTGAAAATAGACTAAGTCTTGCTTATGCAAGTGGCATACATGTGTGAAATGCGGAAGTGCAGAAGATATGGCTTCAGTCAATCATTTTCTTCTATTATTCCAATGCATTTTAAACCCTTGAACATGTGATAAGATATCTACCATAGTTCATTTCTGCTCGAGGTAATTTGTCTAATATCTTTGCAAAGAAAAAAGTTAATACAGTTTGGGTGCAAGGATTTCAAAATAAACAATTTATATTGGTATGCCCCAATTCATTAACTTGTATGCAACCACCAACCAAATAGAACTCAAAACAACTAACAACTATAAAAAATTTCTCTTGGTGCACATTACTATGAATCCTAAATTTACATACACATGAAATCAATTAAAATGCAAGTTATGCTTTGTTGGGTAGGTTGCAAATAGAAAGTGTCGTTTGGAAACTATTTGAAGCATTGGAAGTATGGAAGTGTGGTAGCATAGCACGATGTGTTGTATGGATTCTCCGCACATATGTTGAAAATAGACTAATTATTTGTTGTGCGGACGTCATACCTATGCAAAATGCGGAAGTGCAGAAGATATGGTTGCTTGTTGTGAAGAAATCCATAGGTGTGGATATTTGCATATGCAAGTGGATCGGTTATATGGATCCTCTGCATAGATGCTCATAATACCATTTTTTTCGTGTTTGAAAGACATCTCTATAGACTACACATGTACCAAGGATATTGATGTGCACACTGCAAAAATATGATCATAGGAAAATCCTGCAATCAAGCTTAAAATGTAAAAGTAAAATTGCCCCGTAGTTGACCACTCATATTTTCTTGGTCCACATTACCATCATCGCTAAATTTACATACATAGGAAATAAATTAAAATGAAAGTTCTACTCTCTTGGGTAACTTGCAAATAGAAGATGTCTATTTGCAACTATTTGAAGTATTAGAGGTGCGGAAGTGGCAGAGTGTGGGAAGAAGAGTTGTATTAGTTATTTGGACAAGGTTTCAAAATAGACCAAGTACCATCTCTTTGGGCATACACCTGTGTGGAAGTGTTGATTCCATAGCTCTTCCAACTGCACAAGTGTTGAGCCACCCAAGTGCGCCAATGTCAGACCATAAGTGGCATGAATTCTTAGTGCAAGGGTTGAAAGTGTGGATTCCCTGTGCAAGGATTGAAAATAGAGTAAGCATTTTCTTTGTTGAGCATATGCCAATGAAGAGCATTGAAATATCGCAACAATAAAATCTTCCACACAACCTGGAAAACAAAAACACTAAGTATAAAGGAATTTCATTATAAAATTTATGAAACATAAATAAATCAAACAACTAGAATTGCTTCAAGGCTAGGTGCATGACACATATTTACTGAAATGTGTTTTCTAGATCTCTGAAACATGGGTCACCATAAATTAAAACCACTAGGTGGTCCGTAGAAAAGCATGACATCTACTTTGCATCGGGTCTAAATCCTTGTGATTTCCTCCTAAATACGAGCAAACCAACGCACCGTAAATGACTCAACCATCCCCCAAATTAGCTTGTTTGTCACAACTTGTGTTGTGTAACTATTCGAAATGTTGACCCACTGAAGCACAACACCCCACGAGCTTCAGTGGCATCAATCCTTTGCATGACGCTCAAAAAATAGATCAAATGTTTCCTATGCATGCGATATATTTGTCCCTAGTGCATATGCATGGAACAAATAGTTATGTTGACTAAATATATGGTCATTGCAAAAGCCTCCGCACATCCTGGAAAAAGATAAAGTAAATAAGGTGTTTGACCACGAAATTTTCAAAATATAAATTTATCTCCAAGAACAAATTTCTTTAAGCCCCAATAGATGACACATGTTTACTAAAATGTTCCCTCCCCAAACAAATTACATTCACAACACACATAATTATAAATACAATGCACTACCCAGTTCATAGAAAAGCGTAATATTTACTGGGCAATAGTTCTAAATCACTTCCCTCTCCTTGTAAATCCTATATCTACCTATGAACACATTTCAGGGGCCAAGTCTATCATTTATATCAGACAAGCAAGCCACATCCACACATCACATTTATACTTCCGGACCTTGTAGCTATCTTTGCCTTTGATTCTATTGTTGGTTCTTTGATTTATGGGTCAACTACAAAATTTATGAAACATAAATAAATCAAATAGCTCAAATTTCTTCAAGCACAAATGCATAACACATATTTATTGAAATGTCTTTTCCAGGCACATGAATAATACCGACACACAAGTCACCATAAATAGAAACCACTAGGTAGTCCATAGAAAAGTGTGAGACCTTGTCTTGCATCGGTTCTAAATCCCTGGTGTTTCCTCGTAAATTTGAACAAATCAATGCACCATAAATGACATGACCACCGTCCAAATTACCTAGCTTGTCACAACTAGTGGTGCAAAACTATTCGAAATGCAGACCTATAGGAGCACAACACCCTGCGAATACCAGTGGCATCAATCCTCCGCATAATTCTCAAAAACAGACCAAGTTTTTCATATACATGTGAAATAAATATGAACAGTGGGGAGGCACAAAACAAATAAATATGTCCACTGCGGAGATATGGCCATAGCAAAAGCCTTCGCACAAGATAAAAGACATAAAGTAAAAAAGGCATTTGACTAGGAAATTTTTGAAAGATAGATATAGCACTGAGCACAAACTAATCTAAGCACCAGTGCATGATGTCTGTTTACTAAAATGTACTTCACCCTAACAAAATACTTTCAAAATATGCATAATTATAAATAGAAAGAACCACACATCCCATAGAAAAGTATGACATTTACTTGGAAGTCGTTCTAAATTGATGCCCTCTCCTTGTAAATCCGACAAAATGAACATGTGACAAATGACTACCATATTGTCCAAATTTCATCTCCTATCACAATCAGTCATGCAGAGGTGTCAAACTGCACGACAATTACAAGCATGAATTCTCTGCACAAGTATCCAAAATACATAGTGTTGGTTGTGCTAGATATATTCCTCTACCAAGTGCGAAGGTGTGAAATACATAGTTGCACCGAGTGCAGCCATATGTTCATAGAACAAGTGTTCAAACAACCTAAAAAATGGCCCCGTGTTTTTGAACTATAGCGACTTATACCATAATCAAATGCTAAAAAAAATAAACCAAATGGAATAGATTGTGGAATGCACCAACTAAGCAATCCCCAACACCATATGAAAATGCTTCCAACCTAAAAACAACATTTCTTTATAGTACATGGTAGATAATGCATTGCTCTGTAACCTTATACCTATGCTCTCTCCATAGCATCAAGCAACTGCAAAATAAAAAGAAGAATACAACCTCATAACAAAACACCTTTTTTATTTCTACATAACTATGATTCTTTCTAACCTATGCAATGTCTGAAATGGCCCTCGCCCCACTTAACTTAATACTAAAAATGAAAAATAAGAATCAATGTCTAATATTATTTGGCATATAGCACACAATGAAGAGGATTTCTTAACCTCTGACATAGATTTCTAGAACCCCAAAACTAGAACTCTCACAAGTCGTGAGTCATGACTCTTGGAAATTCAAAACAACTACGTATTTTTGAACCATAACAAATGACATGGTGCATAAACACATTAAGCAACTAAGAAACAAAGTGAGCAATACATACTCAAAAGAACACACATTTTCTCCCTTTTCACCTTTGGTTGTTTTCGACCTACACAGTTTTTGTAACAACCCTTCGTTGACTTAAATTGTTTCTCAAAAAAAAAAAAAACCAGGTGCCAATTCTATTTCTTCAACCCTTGTGAAGGTAATCCACATCACTGATTGTCCCACACTCCCACACTTTTGCACCTTCACATTTGTAATCGTTAGCTGCTAGAGTTTCTGACAACCCACCTAATTTGCATGATAAGCTAGTCATTTATGCACAAGAAATCACTGCAAGAAGCAGGTGCAAAAATCTAACACAAAACACTACACAAAGTTCCAAAAAAAATCGTTATCTAGAAGACGCATTTTTCAAAATGAAATTTCTGAAACATAGAGGATTGTAGCAAGAATATTATCTAACATTTGCAGAAGCATTGCAATTAGAAGAAGGATCCTTTCATGCTAGTCACACATGTACCGACTCTTGTTGTACAACAACCCCAATGCAAATATTGTATAAAATTCTTTTGCCAATCCACTATTCTTGGAATATTTCTTAGTCAAAAACATTTTTACTTACCCACTTTTCATAATGCGTGGAATCGTTTTCCATTACCATATCACCGAACTCTGCACACCTATATCTTCCGCACATGCGCACTCTGCACATGTATATCCCCCACACAACTAGGACTTTAATACTTTTATTTGTAATCCTTGTGTGCACAATTCATCACCAAACCTCACACAGTTGCCACTTCTGCAATTTGGCATTTCTAATGGTTTTGTACCAGTGATTCTGACAAGCCACATAATTTGCATGATAACCAAGTCATTTATGGCACATTGATTTGCTCCAATTTGGAAAAAATGGAAGTTATTTACGACTTGTGTGAAGAAAATGTAGCACTTTTCTATGACCTGCTTAATAGTTTATATTTATCATTCATCGTATTTTGCAATTAACTCACGTGTGGAAACGACATTTTAGTAAATGTGTCGGATGTAATTTTTCTTAAATCAATTGCACCTTCGTAATGTACTATTCATAACTTTCACATATATCAAAGTGCATTAAAATACACATATAGCAAATAGAAAAAGAAAACAATGTTCTTGTGCATGTAGCCTATGCACCACATCCTCCAGTAACAATATTGCTTCAAAAAGAATTTAGAGAAGCTCGATGAACAAACTCCCTTGCCAAACTTTGAGAACATGACGTGGACATCAACTTCCTGGGAACTTTCAGATGAAAAGTGTTGTAAATTGATAACTAGTATTGAAACTATAGATATCCCTCATGCATATGATGTACTAACTCAAGATGTATCCCTATTAAAAAAAATTGTAATCAAAAGGTAGTTTACCTTGCGATTTTCCACCTTGTACCGAACCTTCTGCTACCATTGTATCTCTACACTCAACACAACCATATCTGTTGCAATTCTCTCCCTCTACATAGCCAATAGTTTTGCAACATGGATTTTGACAAGCCACGTAATTTGCACTATAACTGAAGCATTTATGATAGGTTTATTTTCTCTTATTTATGAAGAAACAAAAATGATTAGGAATCATGTGAAGTAAATGTCTCTCTTTTCTATGAGCTACATAATGGTTTCTATTTTGATTACACGTGTTTCAAAGATAGTTCATATGTGTGGAAAGGACACTCTAGTGAATATGCGTCATGAAGTTGGCTTTAAATCAATTGGACCTTACTAATCTATTATTCATAAGGTTCACCTATATCAAAGTTCATTAAAAAGGCAGTCGTATGGAAAATAGAAGAAGAAAAGAGCCATTTTGTAGTGATATTGGTAATTCACTAGCTAGAGAAGATAAGAATTTCCACTGGTCTGCCTCATACCAGTGGTTCTTGAACAAGCCTCTAAAATAAAATAAAAATGAAAGACTATAGACCACAAGCCTCATCAATGCTAGTTGTGTACTTGAAGTTTTCAACTTCAAAGAACTCATAGCCTGGTGTGTTGGAAGGTTCAATTACAGGACAAGAATGATTAAAGTACCAACAAAAACCAAGAATCAAATCATCCTTAATCCAAAGATTATCAAGAAAATTCTATGTCTTCCATCTGCAAATAAAAATCTTTAGCTTGTCGATGCAGACGCCTTCCTGGACACTTAGGCAAGTGGTTCCAAAGTATTGAGATACTTTTTGCTTCCATCTACAAACATATCAACTGACCTTACAACAATCAATATAGCCTTGCTACAAAAATCATACTGGGACTTTTCATGGCTATTCAAGCATGTGGTTGGGTGTGAGTCAACTTCACACATACCCAGGTCAGCTCTATATGCACTGTACTTTTCCTTTCATAAGGATGCCATCTTTGATTAGGTAGAGGTGATATCAAATGAACTTTTTAAGTAACTACTTTAACACTCAAAGATTTTTCATGGTCGCATATTTGGTATTCACAATTCTCTTTTGCAATTTCTTTGATGGTCTCCCTATCAAAGCCATTGTAAATACCCACAATGAACTAGTTTAGTTTTGGCACCCAGTGCTATGCAAATATAAATCACCATTCATTTTTTACATTATTCAAGATAACTTTGTTAGAGAGTTCAGACACATGTTGGTTGGGGAAGAACCCAAGAGAATAACCTAGGAAGTTGAGGATTTTCTTAAGGGAAAGGGAATTTTCATTCAAGAGGAAAACCATACTTACATCCGCTTGTATGGTTGTCAATAAAACCCCCTTATACTCCCTATATTTATCAACGATGGATATTCTGTCATAGAGGTTTGTCGATGGTAAAAATCCTGGTGTGTTCTATTTGACAGGAAGAGAAAAAAGCAATTCATTATATTGCCTCTTCGAGTTGGGGACACAATCATTAAGAATATGGTGCATCTAAAAGAAGTCTCAAAGACATTTAATCTCTTTAACAAAAAAGAAGCACAACCCCTAGGGTGTTTTGACCCCGAGGTTATGTTATCGTGACATTTATCATCGATAAGGTACAATAACATTTTCAATAGATTTAATGAAGAAACTGGTTAGAATCCATCAAAAAAGGACAAAAATGCATGTAGTGAGGGCTTGTTGACAGAAATAAGTTCAAATGCCAGAAGCCACGAAAAACCAAGAAAAAGTGGGAGAAGCAGTACTAATGTCCATTCTTCTTCCAATCCCCAACCACGTAATATCTCCTCCTTTGGGAAAATAATAGAACAACAAAAGCTAAACAAAGAAGAGAGTGATGACAGGTGCATTGGAGATGATGGTGGAGAGAAAACATGTCATGCAAATCTTGAACGGGCACATACAATGTCCCAACAGAAAAGGAAACGAAGCCCAAATAGACACAATTCACAAGATCCAAGAATCCCCAAAAATATTGATGATATGGAAATCGAGAGTACAAAGCTATTGGATTGGGTAGTCCATAAAATTTCCAAAAGCCAAGAGATTACGCAAGACCTTGCAATAGAGGAACCCATGTTTTTTGGCAACTAGTCCTTAAAATTGCACAATGCTCAATACAATAAGCACAAAAAGAAGTTGCAGATAGAGAGAGTCAATGTCAAAAACAAAAATTTCGTTCATAAATTAAGGTTAGAAGTCAATGTCTTAGGAGTTGCACCATATGAACTCATGCAACTACATCATTCTATAGGAGATGCTATTGTAGATTCAATTTTGGAACAAGAGTTGCAAACCATTAAATTGAAGAAAAGAATAAGTGAAGTTGAGGAGTCACTGACTTCCAAGCCATTGTTTGCACAACCACTAGCCATACTTTCAGCAAAATAGACTCCTCCAAGTACTTCAAGAACCTCAAAGCCAATCAGGACAGTGCTTCAATTGTTGAATGGAGTCAGACTCTATGTTGTTGATAATATTAATATAAGACTCGATATAATCAAACATACATGGGAGGTCAGCACCAGTCTACGTGATCTTTCACAAAGGATTTCAAGTTTTACTAGAGATTTGCAAAGAGACTTGAAACATGATGGCCTATAAGTATGGATGACCATCGAATAAATCAGCAGGGACTTCCCTCAAGTAGAAGAATAAAGAAAATAAAGGCACCTTGGCAACAAAAAGTAAAAATGTTGCAAGATGTAATTGCTACTTGCGAAAAAAAATCAATGAAAGGAGAGGCGATGTTATTTTAAAAGCATTGGATGTTGTTAAATAATTGCAGGGTCCACAACTTTTTAGAAATTCAACCATGATCACTAAAGAGGATCTTAATACTCATTTGGTGGCAATGAAGACTTCATTAGCTAACAACTTTAACAACCTCATGGAGTTTCTTGAAGAAGCACTGAAACAATGGCTTATTACATTTGTTAATGACAATGAAGACCACTTGTCATCCATCGACTAACTGAAAGGGGAATGAAAAGAAGTAGAGGAGGACATTTTTTCACTTCATGTTAAGTAAGAAATCACCATCCCACCAATCAAGAACTATATTGATCATTGGGTCAAGTATGCCTTGGAATGGATTGTTAACCCAGAATAACCACCATAGACAGTTACTTCAACAAAATCCCAAAGCAAGAAATGTTATAAAGGCACATACACAACAAGAACACACAAACCAGAGTAACATAACATTTCCTTATTGGTACATAGTTGAGGATCCATTGTATCTGCTTCTACTGTCCTTTTCTTTTGTCGACTTAGTAATTGCTCAAAATTGTTTGTTTTATGACCTCTGAAGACCTAACACTGGTTTCTAAATATCTTTATTTCTTTCTTCTATTTAATGGTCCACGGGAGCCCCAATCCCAGTCTGTTTGGACAAACGCCTTTACTTTTTACATAAATTATTTAAAAGACAATTGTATATTTTTTGAGATGTTGAATAATTGTTTAGGCATAGATGGCTAGTGATTTTCCAGGATTTGAGTTTAAAACTGCATTTTCAAGTATGTGTTCACTCTTTATGATTTTTCAATAAAATATCATGTTAAGTTCTCTGCATATGTGGATATTTACTTTCATTCTGCGAAATGCTATTTTGACTTTACACTTTTTTACAGACATTATTTAAAAGACAACTGTATTTTTTTGCGCTTGCCAAAGAAGTGTTTTGGCATAGATGGCCACTGATTTTCCAAGCTTTGAGTTTCAAAATGAATAGTCAATTTTGTGTTCAATCTTTAGAATTTTTCAATGAAATATCCTGTTACGTTCTCTACATATGTGGATATTTACTTTCATCTTGCAAAATGCTATTTTCACCTTTATGTTATGATTTGTAAATTTTGTATCATATTGTGAATACTCAATAGAATACAACCTAGTCCTTTCTCAAACCTTTCTTTCTTTGTGAATGTTTACTTAACAAGCCAACTCCATTGCCAAGTTTTGTTTTAATTGTTTATGATGACAATTTATGTTGCTTGATTTAATTGGTATAAAAAATGCAGGAGGATTTGTCTTGCCAAATTTTTTTTCGAGACTTAAACATCCTTAGAGATCAAAAATGGTGATTGAACATTATCCAGTAGACCAACACTTTCCTGCACACTATTGTTTTCCATTTGTGTCATTTACAAAAGTATTTTTACTATTAAGTTGCAACATTGACAATTCATTTTCTTTTGCATTGTCTTTGATCTACTCAATTCTCTACACATTGTATTTTCTAAGGTTCAGTTAAAAAACCAGTTTTCCTATTAAGATGGAAGTTTGAAAATTCCTTTGATTTTTCACTATGTTTCTTGTCTTCGGTTTTCTGCACATTGTCTTTTTTTAACTTTGCCAAAAAAAAAAAACCAGTGATACCAGTAACCACTTTTTGATATGCTACTATCAATTTCAACCCTCTACATAAGGAACATATGTTGTATAGGGAACTCTACCACGTCTTCTTTCCGCAAATCCTAAGTTTTGCACACTTCAATTTTTTTCCTGCACATCCTAGCCCCCATACATTTTACATTACGTATGGCACATCCTGAGCTCTACACAGTCTGCATTGCTTCCCTCGCATCTTCATCTTCGCATAATTTTCACAAAGTTTTATGCTAGATATTTTTACTTGTTTTTACATAGTTCTGTGTTAAATGTCATGTCTTGTGCGGAGAACTATAGGTGGTTTGCTTCTCGCATGTCTTGACCTCCGCACACTTCATTTTGTTGGATTTTATGTGCGAGGCTTTGACACCTTCGCGATTTCCCTATTTCTCTGCACACATTCACTTCCGCACAAAACAAAGACTTAATCCAAAAATTTAGTTATTCTATGATTTCTTTTCCAAATTTTTATTCCCCTCGTCGTGCTTTGGCATGTTTCGATGAATAGACTGCAATCTTAATATAATTTTTCAAGTGCATACTCAACCAGTTAACTACAAATCAATGAAACATTTCCTTCTTGGCAAGCCAAGCGTGCATTACATATGTTTTTCCTCTTATTTCCCTTTGTTCACTTAGTAATTCCTCAATCTTGTTTGTTTTATGATCTATGAAAAGCTGACACCCATTTCTAGATATCTTTGTTTCTTTCTTATAGGTCTTCTATTTAATGTTCCATTCTTCACATTTAAAAAATCATTTTTCCTATGTAACTTAACTTGCACACACTTTACATTGCTTCCAGCAAATCCTGACATCAACACACTTTACATTGCTTCTCGCCCATCCTCACCTCTGCATACTCTGTTTTACTAAGTTTTATGCTACGTGCTTTTTCTATTTTTTACATAGTCCAATGTTAAATCTGATCTTCTCTGTGGAGAACATTACCTCCGTTGTTTCTCACACATCCTAGCCTCTGCACACTTTTTTACTGACTTTTATGTGTGAATACTTCACAATTTCATGTTTGTCCTTTATGTCCACACACATTTACTTCTGCGCAATACAAAGAGTCAAACAAAAATTTAGATATTATATCATTTCTTTTCGAAGCTCTTGTTCCCCTAGTGTTGCTATGACATATTACAATAAAGGTGCCATGATATTAATATTATTTCTCAAATGCATAGTCAACCATTAAGTAGAAATCAACTGCAAATACAAGGCATCAACTCAATCAACTATTTCCCAGATTAAACTCTACAACCTATATTTCAGACTTGACCCAACTTTTTTAATTTCTACTCTGTCTTTACTTCTAGGATAGATACAATGAAAAATGTAAAAGGATTCATTGTAAAATTAAATATTCTTATATATTTTTATATATAGGGTGTTATCACACAAACTGAAGGTTGGGCAAAGCTTGATCCAACTCACGAGATGGTGATAATAGTGGGAGATTTTACCCACTGTCACCTCAGATAAACCCTCCCCTCTCTTTAGTGAAGGAAGAATCCAACACAAGGGGGGAGTCCTGGGTGACCCTAGGAGGAAATGAGACGAAAAGTGAGACGATGGAAGTGACGTCCCTATAGGTCAAGTTTCTAACTGAGAAGTGGTTTGATAACAAGTCTTGGGGATGGTCTATGATTTCCAAGTGCTTGAGTACCTACAAAAGAATAGTGTACATGCTCGAGACACAAGAAAATATGAGTATATAAGCTTAAGGTTAAGTGGAAAAGAAAGTTAATCTTGTCGTCCCTATTTGTAGCAGTCAACAAAGACATATATCAGCAATTAAATGATTGTTAAATCTACTAACAAGATGTTAAAAGTCATGTAAATGATGCAAGAGATAAGCTAGCAATCACTAGTATAAATCAAGTGTGAAAGCATAAGACTTTAGAAAAAAACTATGGTTGTTATAAACAAGTATTGCAAAGATATTTTATCAGCCTTATGGCTGTAGAAAACTATTTCTACAACAAAAAAATTCAACTCACAAAACAAGCAATTAAACCACCCAAAAAGTGCACTGAGGCTGGTAGATTATAGGGGCAATTTATAAGCAACTTTTGATGGTTGAAATGTGAGTTATAACCACGAAGAGAGTAATTTTATACATCCCTAATAGTTTTATATTTTATTTAGTTATAGATCTAAGAATACTAAGAAAAACAAGATGCCCTAGAGGCCTTAGCAACCTCAAAGCATCAATAAAAGATTCCAACTTAAACAAAATCAATATATCTCTAAATCACATTTACCAAAGCAAATAATGTATTTCTCCAATGCAAACTTCATATTAGTGCCTTTAAAATTTGGTTGAATGGAGTCTTGAAAGTATGAGTTAGATCCACAATGTTACTAGGGGTGTAAACCCTCTTACTCCCTAGGGCATGCAAATCAAACTAAGGTAAATCTAGGATGGTGTACACCCTTGTACTCCTCCTAGAAACCTTGCAAAAATTGACTTATAAAATTGAAAATAACATGAAATTTGGTGGAGGGTGTATCCTCTTATACTCCTCCAAGGGTTTAAGACAATAATATCAATGAAACTAGTAGAAAACAACAACACATGCAAAAATTTACAGACCAATTCCACAATAGCAAAGGCCAAACCCTAGTTTACCAAGTAATATCCATCCATAAGCAATAGAAGAAGTCTCCAAGAGGTGTGCACCACCTTAGCTCAAAAATTCAGCAAAAGAGATCACCAAAAATCATTTGCACAAGAGAGAGATATCCAAATTGCACAAGTAGGGCACAAATTTCAGCCACAATAGCCTTCTCACAATGGGAGAACTATGATGAAAATGACAAGAGTTTGATCTCTATTTATACAAATCTTCCTAAAAGTGTTTTTCCACTTAATTTTAGGGTGAACACAAAGTGAGGGGTCAACAACCCTTACTTGTCCCCTTTTCATTATCAAATTCAAATTTGACTTCAAAAAAAATGCACATAAGAAACCCTAATGTGACGTCATCCCTTTAAAGGGTGACGTTTTGACACTTTTTGCAAGTCGGTGAAGTGAAGAATAGAAGTCGTTGAAACTTCTAGGGCCTCCCTCTCATGTGATACGGTTTCCTCCTTCAATCCAAGCCTTCTCCCATCAAAACGTGCCAAGTGTCCATCGTTAAAACCCTCACCACCAAAACCCTACTCATTGTGACTTTTTGGCCTCGAGAGAAAATGTTGAGTTGGAAATGGGCTAGGATAGATCCTCCAAGCTATCTCTTAGACTTCCAAAGGATACCATCATCATTCAGTGTGTGGGCCATTGTATCCATGCTATGGACTTCAAGCCCAAACGAAGCCCAAGCTAGGCTTGTTCTTCCAAGTTTGTCCACCAAGCAAGGTCCTGCAAAGACAATAAATACACCCTCCAAGGATCTCAAGTCAAATGCATCACAATAAGTAAATCAAATCAATAAAAGAGCCATCTAAGTATGAGCCTCAAAAACCACCTCATCAAACTAAACAAGTGCTCAAAGACCCTATGCAATTTTCCAAGTTTGGGTATGGGAGGGTTGACAAAGCGACCTATTGGATGAATCGTACCTCAAGTTTAGGAGTGTTTCCAAAGTGTACCCCTCTCTAGGTCATGAGGACAAAGTGACATGGATGGGGACAATAATTTCGGGCACGGGTTTCGTAACATACAAGGGATCGTAGTGTCTCATTTGTGGGTTCCTTTGTAGAGGGTGTGTTGCACCTTCGTTTTCAATGCAACCTTTTTCCAAGCCCATTTATTTCATTTTGTTCTTTTAATATGTTTTCAAGTTGAAGCCAAGGTGGGGCTTCTACCTAAGCATGAAAAACATTGCCCACACACGATCCACCTTGGTTGGCATTTTGTATTAGTTATTTTTTACGAGTCCCATCAGTTTCTTATGAAAGACATTTCATTCTCCTTAGGATCCCTGGGCGAGCATCTAGAAGGTTCATGATTGGATTTTATCTTTTTCCAGCTACAAGCCTCTAGGCCTTCAGCCCCTTCTTCCCATGAAATGAGGGACAATACCTTCTTGGGTCAGTACACTCGAAAATACCAAACGACAAAGAGATGAGGGGATGAAGTCTATAAAGTGGCAAGTATGGTCGGGAAAGGTAAGATGTCCTATCAAGGGGACCTCCCAGTAGCAAAAATATCCCTAAGGGTGACCACTTACTAAGGCACAATGTCAACCACCAAGGTGAAATAGGGAAAATAACATAATTTCCAAGCATACGCTAGATAATCAAAAGCAGTTTTAAATGCAAAAAACTCAAATGCCTCAAATATTGAAATGATACGCACCATAATACTTGACTTGTACCTCATGGAGAAAGACCCAATGTCTTCTGCAAGATAGCTGACATGGTGGATGCCCCCATGATGAACCTAGGACCTGTGGTGGTGAGGTGGGTCTTTGTCTGTGCAAGTGGACACTATCAACCATATGTCTCTTGGTACTCCATGTATGCAACCTAAGGGCCTTGAAACATCATCTCCTTAGTTATCCCTAAGAAATGGGGATAACATTTGGCTCCTAATTTGGGACATGTACTCATCGTAGAGTGCATGAGAACCACAACATCTCCTGGTGGACTTGTGCCTACACTGAAACATAAATCTGTAAAATCTAGTGTGGTTCTATCACCCTTCGCTCATATATATCAAATCTTAAAAACTCAAAAATACAACTAATCTATAAAATAAATTTTATCATTTTTTCAAAAATTTCCGAACTAAACGTGTAATATGATGAAAGGAATATTCAAGTAGAGAAAAATGAAACATGAGATTAACTAAACTACTATGATCAATCAAGATGCAAATGCAAGGAAAGAAATATGACCTACCTACTTACCTGGGGCCCATGGCCCATGGAGATCGAGTGCCAGGTGATGTCAAGTGAAGTCATATGACCAATGCAACATGTTGATCATCTCCTCAAAATGTCTCCCCATGTGCTTAATTATGTAATACAACAAAGATAATTCAAGCACATAATAATCATGAGCGTAAATGGACATATAATAAATCATGAAATGCAACTCATAGAGATGGGAAGGAGGGAGTAAATCTTGCTGTAAAAAGTAACCATAAGCCTGATCATCTTGGAAATATTGCTCACAATCTCGATCGATCCATATCTAGAGAGGGTAACCATATATAGATGATGGCTCATCGATACGACTGAAATTGGCCATCTCTTTGTGTTCATGTGTAGGGAGAATATAATTCAAGGCAGCTTCAAGTGGTAATTCAACACGATGCATTTTGTGGAAGTCATATTCGTCACTGAAACTGTATTTCTCTGCGATCATGGCACATAAGGAATTTATTGTGTGATACTTTTCAGCGAGATCTAACAAATCAATAGGACTTTCTTCAACGATTTCTCCATCTACAAGGGCTTGTTCTTCATCTTCACTTAAAATGTCGCCACTTCCTAAATGTTGAGAGGAGATAAGGGATCCCAAGAAAACCTGGTGATTTTCCAAACAAGAGGAAATGGGGTAAGTCACAGTCTTAGGTCTAGAGAAAAACTCTTCTCCCGATCTTAGAAAACATCACTTCTTTATCTTCAAATCTGTGCCAAAAGTATCAATATAAAAATACTTTTGTTTTGGTAGTGTGAGCCTCAGACTCTTCTGGATTAGCCATGACTTGGTGTTGATCAAAATTTGAGCATGAGAGTGGATAGAAATCTTCATAGAATAAGCTTGGGTCATCGAAAGGATACTCATCACAACTCTCAAGGGATGGTTGAGAATCATCTTGAGCGCATTGAAACAAGTTATCTTCAAATGGATGAAATAAGTCTATAACCATATCATCATCAGGCTTCCAAACAATTGAATCATATATACATGAAGACCAGTCCTCTGAAGATGACCACTCAACCCCTTTTTCTTGAGAGCTAGATTTAATGTCGTAAATGGGATCTCTATCAATAATGAAGCAACCCACATCCCATCTATGTCTCCCAACATGTATGAAATCATCACTGTGAACGTCAAATATATCTGAGGGTTGTACCATGAATTTGGTTGCATCATACGAGTTGATTACCTCTTCACAAGACTGGACAACTTCATTTTCTTCAAAAGGGAAAGTAGATAACAATGTCTCATTCATGCCTTCTTCATCGAGATCCTTTTGGCATCTTTCTTCATTTCCAAAGTCATGGAATAAAGCATCATCAAATTTTTCAAAAGGATTATAACTTGTCATGTTGCCCTTTTGTTGTACAAGAGGAACAAAAGACTGGATGTCTTCATCAAAGGGGAGGGAAAACGCAAGTGCTTCATCTTCACAAGGATATTCTTTCTCTTGTTTGTTTTCATTATGGACCTACTCTCTGAGAAAAAAAATTATCTTGATCTTAAATGAGTTTCGAGACTTCTTTAGGCATCAAGAATGATTGATCCTTGAAGACTTTAGTGATTGTGGAAATGAAGACTTCATTAGCTAACAACTTTGACAACCTCATGGAGTTTCAGGAAGAAGAACTGAAACAATGGATTATAACATTTGTTAATTATAATGAAGACCACTTGTCATCCGAAGACCAACTGAAAATGGAATGAAAAGAAATAGAGGAGGACATTTTTGCACTTTCAGTTAAGCAAGAAATCACCATCACACCAATCAAGAAATATATTGATCACTGGGTCAAGAATGCCTTGGAATAAATTGTAACCCAGAATAACCACCATAGACAGATACTTCAACAAAATCCCAAAGCAAGAAATGTTATAAAGGAACATACATAGCAAGAACACAGAAACCAGAGTAACATAACATTTCCTTCTTGGTACATAGTTGAGGATCCATTGAATCTGCTTCTACTATCCTTTTCTTTTGTCAACTTGGTAATTGCTCAAAATTGTTTGTTGTGTGACCTTTGAAGACCTAACACCGATTTCTAAATATTTTTATTTCTTTCTTCTATTTAATGGTCCATGGGAGGCCCAATCCCAGTCTGTTTGGATAAACGCCTTTACTTTTTACATAAATTATTTAACAGACAATTGTATATTTTTTGAGTTTTCGAATAATTGTTTAGGCATAGATGGCTAGTGATTTTCCAGGATTTGAGTTTAAAACTGAATTTTCAAGTCTGTGTTCACTCTTTATGATTTTTCAATAAAATATCATGTTAATTTCTCTGCATATGTGGATATTTACTTTCATTCTGCGAAATTCTATTTTGACTTTAAACTTTTTTACAGACGTTATTTAAAAGACAACTGTATATTTTTTTGCGCTTGCCAAATAAGTGTTTTGGCATAGATGGCCTCTAATTTTCCAAGCTTTGAGTTTCAAACTGAATAGTCAATTGTGTGTTCAATCTTTACAATTTTTCAATGAAATATCATGTTACGTTCTCTTCATATGTGGATATTTACTTTCATTCCGCAAAATGCTATTTTTACCTTTATGCTATGATTTATAAATTTCGTATCGTATTGTGAATACTTAATAGAATACAACTTGGTCCTTTCTCAGAACTTGCTTTCTTTGTGAATTTTTACTTAACAAGCCAACTCCATTGTCAATTTTTTTTTTAATTGTCTATGATGACAATTTATGTTGTTTGATTTAATTGGTATAAAAAATGCAGGAGGATTTGTCCTGCTAAGTTTTTTTTTTCGAGACTTAAACATCCTTAGAGATCAACAATGGTGATTGAACATTATTCAGTATACCAACACTTTCTTACACACTATTTTTTTCCATTTGTGTCATTTACAAAAGTAGTTTTACTATTAAGTTGCAACATTGACAATTCATTTTCTTTTGCATTGTCTTTTATCTATTCAATTCTCTACACATTGTATTTTCTAAGGTTCAGTTAAAAAAACAGTTTTCCTATTAAGATGGAAGTTTGCGTTTTCACTATGTTTCATGTCTTTGGTTGTCTGCACAATGTCTTTTTTTAACTTTGGCAAAAAAAAAAAATCAATGATACTAGTAACCACTTTTTGATATGCTACTATCAATTTCAACCCTCTACACAAGGAACATATGTTGTAGATGTTTTTACTTGTTTTTACAATTTATTTCTCCAATGCAAACTTCATATTAGTGCCTTTAAAATTTGGTTGAATGGAGTCTTGAAAGTATTAGTTAGATCCACAATGTCCCTAGGGGTGTAAACCCTCTTACTCCCTAGGGCATGCAAATCAAACTAAGGTAAATCTAGGAGGGTGTACACCCTTGTACCCTTCTAGCAACCTTGCAAAAATTGACTTATCAAATTTCAAATAACATGAAATTTGGTGGAGGGTGTATACTCTTATACTCCTCCAAGGGTTTAATATAAGAACATCATTGAAACTAGTAGAAAACACCAACACATGCAAAACATTCCTTACCAATTCCACAATACCAAAGACCAAACCCTAATTTACCAAGTAATGTCCATCCATAAGCAATATAAGAAGTATTCGAGAGGTGCGCACCACCTTAGATCAACAATTCACCAAAATAGATCACCAAAAAAGAGAGAGATATCCAAATTTCCCAAGTAGGGTGGAAATTCCAGCCCTAGTAGTCTTCTCACAATGGGAGATCTATGATGAAAATGACAAGAGTTTGATCTCTATTTATACAAATCCTCCTAAAAGTGTTTGTCCACTTAATTTTAGGGTAACCACAAAATAAGGGGTCAACAACCCTTACTTTTCCCCTTTACATTATCAAATTCAAATTTAACTTTAAAAAAAATGCACATAAGAAACCCTAATGTGACGTAATCCCTCTAAACAGTAACATTTTGACACTTTTTGCAAGTCGTTGGAGTGGAGAATGGAAGTCGTTGGGCCTTCTAGGGACTCCCTCTTATGCACTAGGGTTTCCTCCTTCAATCCAAGCCTTCTCCCATCAAAATGTTCCAAGTGTCCATTGTCAAAACCTTCACCACCAAAACCCTAGCCCTAGGGTGATGTCAATCTCCTCAAGTGTGACATTTTGGCCTCAAAAGTAAAACGTTGGGCTGGCAATGGGATAGGATAGATCCTCTAAGGTATCTCTCAGGAATCTAAAGGCTACCATCATCATCTGGTGTGTGGGCCATGGTATCCATCCAATGGGCTTCAAGCCCCAAGGAAGCCCAAGCTAGGCTTGTTCTTCCAAATTTGTCCACCAAGAAAGGTCTTGCAAAGACAATGAATAGTCCCTCCAAGGATCTCAAGTAAAATGTATTATGATAAGTAAATCAAGTCAATAAAGGGACATATAAGGATGTGCATCAAAAACCACCTCATCAAACTAAACAAGTACTCAAAGACCCTATGCGATTTTCTATGTTTGGATATGGGATACCTCAAGTTTAGGAGTGTTTCCCAAGTGGACCTCTCTCTAGGTCATGTTGACAAAGTGACATGGATGGGGGAAAGACTTTTGGGCATGGGGTTCATGACATACAAGGGATCATATTGTCTCATTTATGGGTTCCTTTGTAGAGGGTTTGTTGCACCTTTGTTTTCAATGCAACCTTTTTCCAAGCCCATTTATTGCATTTTCTTCTTTTAAGATGTTTCCAGGTTGAATACAAGGTGGGGCTTCAACCTAAGCATGAAAAAAAATGCCCACCGTGACTCTACCCTAGTCACATTATGCTACCCCAAGTTAAAGACAGTGTGCGGGGATTTTACCTAAGCATGAAAAAAATTGCCCACACAAGTTCCACCTTGGTTGGAATTTTGTATTAGTTATTTTTCACGGGTCCCATCAGTTTCTTATGAAAGACATTTCATTGTCCTCGGGATCCCTCGATGATCATCTAGAAGGTTCATTATTGGATTTTATCTTTTTCCAGCTACAAGCCTATGGGCCTTCAACTCCTTCTTCCCATGAAATGAGGGACAATCCCGTCTTGGGTCAGTACACCCGAAAATCCCAAAAGATAAGGAGATGAGGGGATGAAGTGTGGAAAGTAGAAAAGGTGGTTGGGAGCGACATGATGTCCTATCAAGGGGACCTCCCAGTAGCAAACCTATCCCTAAGGGTGACCACTTACTAGGGCACAATGTCAACCACCAAGGTGAAACATGGCAAAGAGCATAATTGCCAAGTAGATATGACATAATCAAAAGCATATTTAAATGAAACAAACTCAAATGCCTCAAATATTGAAATGATACTCACCATAATACATGACTTGAACCTCATGGAGCAAGACCCAATGTCTTCTGGAAGCTAGATGGCGTGGTGGATACCCCCATGATGAACCTGAGAACTGTGGTGGTGAGGTGGGTCTATGTATGTGCAAGTGGACATTGTCAGCCATATGTATTTGGATACTCTATGTCTGCAATCTGAGGGCCTCAAAACATCATCTTCTTAGTTATCCCTAAGAAATGGGGATAACATAGGGTATTATCTTGTACAATAAATTTGAAAACTACAAATTTTAAGTATAAGCATATAACACATTTTAATTTAGTAAACGATATATGCAAGATGGTTTCAAACTTTATACTTGCTCACATATAAACTTGACCAACATTGACATAGATATCGTGCGCAGAATTCTACTCGCTTTGCTTCCTGCAATTCTAAGGTATGGACATTTTGCACTGGTTTTCGTACATCCTAGCTTTCACACGCTTTACATTGCTTCTCGCATAAGCTAAATGCCATCTCTTCTATTGGCAACTCTATCCACTTTGCTTCTTGCAATTCTAACGCACAAACACTTTGCATTTGTTCATGTCCATCCTAACATCCAAACACTTTACAATGTTTCTCGCATATGCTAACATCTCCATTGAACACTTCACTTATTTATATTGTTTTCCGCATATGCTAACCCCCCCATTCAACATTTCACTTATTTACTTACTAAGTCGTACTCCACATTGAACATTTACTATTTAATTACTAAGTTTTACTCAACATCAAAAATTTACTAAGCTTTACTTCAGATTGAACAATTTACCTTCTTGCATATTTTTACAAAGTTTTATCTTAAATGTTTTTAGGTCAAACAATTTACATTGCTTCCTGCATATGCTAACCTTCTCATTGAACATTGCACTCATTTGCTTCCTGCATATGCTAACCTCCTCATTGAACAATTCACTCATAAACAATGATGATATTCTTCTTTATTATACGTATTGTTTAATTATTATCTTTTGACAAAGACTATCCATTCCCTATGCATTTAGTTATATTAAGTTTCAATGTTCAATATATATTTCTCAACTAACTCGACAGGGACTACGCTACCATACAATCTTTATTTATATCAATATTTACTTGATTAAATGAAAGTTAAAGATGTATCATTATATTAACAATTTAAAATAATAATAATGATAAGAAAGTTATTCTCTTAGCATAATTTATTAATAAACTATATTGATATATTTCGTTTAAGCAATAAACAAAACATTATCTTATAATTAAATTATTTCTAGAAACTAGCCAGAGGAATGATATCTTCTTTATATTAAAAAGGTAGAAAATAAAACATGGAAACCGAGTAACTAAGTTGTTAATAACTATGAATTATATATTTATGTTATAACTTTATTTGAAACATATATAAAGATTAAGTGTCATAATATAAGGTTTAACCTTATTTAAAATTTACATTTTTGATATAATCATATAATGCAAAGAAGAATTTAATATTTATTTTCAAAACACAATATATATAGGTGTGGGTACATGTGTAAGATGGACAAGAATTTATATTGCAATTTTAAAATTAAGTAACTAAGTTTGTAAATTTATGTATTGATGAAAATATAGAGTAGTTATGAACATCATGTAATAAGATTTAAATTTTAGGATATGATGGTATTAAAAAACATGATACATCTTGAAGTTGAAAATAATGTTAAATATGGTGATAATCAAAAGATATACAAAGTTGAGAATTTGAATTTTGAATTTGAATTATTTAAGACATGTTAGTAAGGCCAATCGTATTTTAGTGTTGAGATTCACCTAATTTTACTATGAGGGAAAATAATATATGACTAGAGATTGTGTCTCTAGATGATGGGGTTTAGGTGAAAGTCAACAATGTATTTAAACAAGGAAAATATGTAAAAACTTTAGCATACCGAAATGGTGACTATGCATATTCCATAAATTGTCAACCTTCTTGTTGAAAGAAGAGTAAATGATAATCGGGAAACGATTAGTATATGGATGATCACATGGCACTCATAATTTTGATGATTCTTTGTAGAGTTAGCTTGGGTTGACAAACTTAACCAAGTAGATCCATGTACTAGATGGATGTTTGATGATATTTCTTGCATTAGATATAAAAATGGGTATTCATTGTTTATTTATGCAGGCTAGTAATTTGATTTTGCTAATGAATCATGGTAAAAATGTTCATGGTGTTTTATTGCTCTTCATGTTCTATATGTTGAAATGATTATTCATTGATGTTATGTTATCTCAAGAACCCTGTGGTATTTACATATGGTGTTATGATATGTTAACATGTGGTTCCATTTAGTTATGTTGACGTAATGTTATATATTTGATAAACATATGTTGAGGTTATGATCTTACAATAGTATTTCATGATGAGATGGCATGTGGTAATTGCATATAATTTTTATGATGAGATGTTTAATAATGGTATGCATGAGCATGTGGTGCCTTACTACTCAATACATTGTGATGACAATGATGTTGTGTTCTCTTGATGACACATAAAAGTTAACATGTGGATTATTTTCTATGAGATGATGGTATTATGATCATAACTAATGCATTGGTGCATGTTGTGAGGTGGCGATTGACAGGAAATCCACTAGTTTTCCAAGAGGGTCGGTTTATTTGATGATCTTGTGAGATCCCATGCCTACGAAGGAGAATATCTACAAAGTAACACCTTACGGGTGGGGACAAACTCAATCAACCAACCTATGTTAATGGTTCTTTTGTCATGTATAACTCTTAATGGGAAATGGGACCATCTTGAGTAGGCCATAGTGCATGATACTGGAGTTGTGATGTCGAAGTCCCGGAGAAGGGTTGGATTATAACTCACTAATGGTGTTTTGTGATTGGACTTTGATGCTTGGGGGTTGTACCTCGTAGTGGAGGGGGTTTAGGTCAACCTTTCGAGATGCCAGGGGTACGTGAGTACCATGTCGAATGCCTTTTGGGGCATATGAGGTCTCGAGCCTTGGGGCTCTGAACAAAACGGTAGGCTTTAAGCCTGGTTCTGAAAGTCGAGAAGAAAATATGGAGAGTACTTGCACTTCCTTGGTGTTGTGAAGTGGACTTTCGATGCTTGTTGCGGTCACTTGGGTGCCCTTATACTAGTCCAACAGAGGGTGTTGTGGAAGATATGGGGACAATATTAAAAACCTATAAATAACATAATTAGCGTTAACTTCGGGACGAAGTTCCTTGAAGGGGAGGGAGTATGTAATGCCCCGTACTTTCAATTAAAATAATAAATAATAAATAAATGGTACTAAAATAATAAATAGATAATAATAAATTAAAGTAAAAAGAATAATAATAAATAAATTATAAATTATAATAAAAGAAAAAGATAAAATAAGAGAAATTGCTAAAAAGGGATCAAGAAAAGCTAAATTAAGAAAAGGTTCAAAAAAAAGTTGCATGATTAATTACTTAATTATGAATGTAACCCATGCATGGAACTTCTTGCATGGATGGGTAAGAAGACTTTTATATAATGAAGGTGGAGAAGAAATTTTGACATCTTTTGCTTGAGAAATTTGAGGAATCATGCTTGGAAGTTGGCATAGGTAGTTGATTGAAGACTCGTGGGCTCTCAGTCGTGATGATTGAGGCACTACGAGGAAAATACCCTCTAGCAGAGGTTTTTAGTGTTACAAAACTAGAAAAAAAATTGTCAAAAAAACCTCCGCGAAAATTTTTGTTTTTGGTAGCAGATGTTTTTTAGGAGATTATAATGGAACTTCATTATAACTAAAAAAAAATTGGGCGGGCGGAGGTTGTAGAAGATGTTTTTCTAGTCGGTGCACTTCAAGGTCTATACGCACCGATGCGTTCTCAAACATAAAGCATCGGTGCCTACATTACACCAAAAGCATCGGGCCAGTCCTAAAATATTGGGGCATCGATGTGTTTATACAAAATAATGCATTTGTGCTTTAATAAAAACACCACACCGATGGAATATATGATACCAAGCGTCGATTTGTTCTATAACTTAAAGCATTTGTGCTTAACATTACAAGAAAGCACCGGAGTTGTCCAAAAAAGACTGGGGCATCGGTGCTCTTATAAGTAATAATGCACCAGTGCCTTAAAAAGAATAAGGCACTAGGTGAATCTATGATACCATCATCGGTGCGTTAAAAAACAAACCCTATAAGTGCATGATATTTGGAACGCACTAGAGCGGAAATGCAATACAGAAGCATCGATGCGTTTATTAATTAAACACACCGATAAAGGTTTTTTATTATTATAATTGTTGGTTAAAATAGTATTAAGATCGGTGTTGGTTCCTTGTATATCAGCACCGGTGCGAATTTAAGTACGACACCTGTGCGTTGTAGCTTGAAACACACAAGTGTTGTTTATCATTAAACGCATCGGTTGTCATTTTCTCTTTTTAAAAACACCGACCTGTGACAATGCATAATTATTGTTATTTTTAATTCCATTGTTCATCAAAAAATTGACATATATCTTATAATAATATTCATTTAAATTAAATTTTGATTAGTGAATTTGGATACGATGTTTTGATTAATTTGTTATATCATCAAATTTTGCATCTCTTCATTATAATATTTAATTATCCATATATTTAATCAATGATGTAACATTTCACATCAACATTGGACAACGTAATAAAATAAAATAAAACATATTTTATTATATATGAATAATAGGCTCTTTGTCATACAAAATTGGTCGACACTTATTTGTAACCCTTTGTCTTTCAATTGGGACACTATATCCATTACATTAAACAAAATGTTTGATTTTCATAGACAATTATTTCAAAAAATAGAACAACTTGCATTGATATCCAAATATATTGATCATCATTCTTCATTGGAACTGTTGTCAGTGATCGAGCTACTTCCATGACTTCAGTTATTTGGTCAAATGTTTTGTTTATTGTCTCGATTGTTTTCCTCTTCTTCAAATGATTCCATCTACAAAAATAAAAATAAAGTGTAATGAGTGTATCTACATTGGTGAGAATAATGAAAATTGAAATAAATAATATACATGAATGTAAATTGAAAAGCGACATACCATAGCAAGAATTGAGTCCTGAATGATACACATTTTTTCAAAACCAAATCTCATGCCTTTTGTCAACAACTCTTTTGTTGGCACATTTCCATACTTTGTTTCCTACAAGTTTTATACCCCATAATAAATCATATATTTAATATAAAATATTTTTTTTGTTCCATTAATTATAAAATGAGAGAAGTAAAACAACATAAGATACTTACAAATTCCACAATTATTTTTTGATGGAAATCTAGTTAAGATACTTACGTGAGTGATCGTCATAGCAGAACTTCTCGTGCGAGGGGCAAGTCTTGTTGCAGGAGGGCAGTAGATGGAGCCCGCTCCCATCCTTAATGATGAGGGGATGGTAGTCATCCGACCTCATTTAAGTCTCGATCTAGCTGCACACCATGTGGCTCGGGAGGTCTGTGTGGCACTCCATCCGAGGGATGAAGATATTTGTGGGCGAGTTCTTGGCACCGTTTCGAAAGATCGCTGAAGTTAGAGATTTGTGCCTGTCAATGGATTTGCTCTGCTTCAGTGTTGACTCCCACATTTGCAAGGCAGTCTATGACCCTGTTGGAATCCCTTTTAACATGAGAGGGGATGATCGTGAGGTTGGGGTAGAGGAAGGCTCCAAAGTCCTCCAATAGCCTGGACATGCGCCAACTGGGCAAGATATCAGTAGGGCGTTCTCCATGGAGAATTCGAGTGATGAGGTGAATGATGATATGAGAGTTTCCCTCTGCAATGATCCTCTGATAGTGATTGTCCAGTGCTATCTTGAGGCCTTTGAGAAGGCTGAAAAGTTATGATGCATTGTTTGTGTTTTCCCCCAGATAGCATGTTGTCAAGTAAAGGATTTCGCCCTCTGAGTTCCTAAGAATAGCCCCAAAGCCTACAGGGCCTGGGCTACCTTTGGAGGCCTCGTCGAAGTTTATCTTTATAAAGCCCATAGGGGGTGGGGACCAGAGTCTTGGGCTGCATTGGAGATGTCTAACCATAGTTGTGGTTGTCTGGCTATGGAAGTCTAGGTTCCAAGCTTGAAGGATGCATTCCTCATTTGTATTGCAAATCAGGTTGCTTGGGGTCCAAGACTTACTCTTGATTGTTTCGGAGATGCATTTCACTACCTCCTCCCGGACTAGGGCAGGAGGGGAAGATTTTGAGTGGAAGATCCTTCTATTTCTTTCTTTCAAGATTTGCCAGAGCGAGAAGCCCAGGAGAAGTTGCCAAATTCGCTTGAGGATTGGGTTAGAGAAAGAGATTGAGTCCCAATGCTCTAAAGTATCCTAAATATTGTCCCTATTATGATTTGAGCGATGCATCATTTGGGATCCTTGGTCCCATATTCCTTGACTATATGGTTATCTGTTAAGGAGGTATTCCATGGTCTCATCTTGTTGTTGACAGAGGGTGCACATCTAGGGGCCTATGAAGCCCTTTTTCTAAGATTGTCCCAAGTGAGGATACGGTTTTGTGATGTAAGCCAGAGAAAGAAGGAGACTTTGGGCCATAGGTTAGAGTTCCAGATTGTGCTCCATATGCGCTCCATATCCTGATGTTGATTGCCTCCCTGCAGATGATAAGCTTTTTTATCTGAGAAGTTGGATGTGGTAGAGTGACCCCATCTAAGAATGTCTGGACCCTCCTTGATTGGAATTTTCATGTGCCTTGCACAAGCTTGCTAAGCCTGTAAATCCACCTCATTCGAGAGCTATAGAGTCTGATGTTCTATTCTCCATTGCCTCCAAGGCACACCCCGTTCTATTATTATCCAAAGATATTTAACCATGTGAAAGGATTCATGTTGGAGAGTTAACCTGAGGGGACTTAGTTCTTCCAGATTGATTAGAGGTGTTTGATGTTGCCAAAAGTCCTACTAAAATAAGGTGCTTTCTCCATTTCTAATTTCCCAAAATTCATGCTTTTGGATTAGAATTCAATTTTGCCAGGTCGTGTTCCAGATGTTGGAGCCTTGTATCGGGTCGTTGAGTCGAATTAGTTGATCATGCCAAGTGGTCGGGGCATATTTATGTTTCCAGAGTTGCGCCCAAAGTGTTGTGGGGTGCTGGAGCCATTGCCACCACATTTTTGCTCCCATGATTTGGTTTAGCTTTCCAGGATCCCGTAGGCCAAGGCCTCTTGAATGTTTGGGCTTGAAGATCTTTTCCCAGCTTACCAGGGCCCATTTTTTATTAGGTTGGTTTCCATGCCATAAAAAATTGCATTGAATCCCCCTGATCGCTCTAATGACCGATTTACGCACTACCAGGGAGATGAAGAGATAGGTAGCTAAGGCTTGCATAATAGATTTAAGGAGGACTAGGCGGGTTGTGGTATTTAGACGTCTAAAGGTCCAGTTTCTTAACCTGTGGGAGATTGAGAGGATTAGGCTATTCCAAGAGATAGAGCACGTTGGTTCTCCAGTAAGGGGTATGCCCAAGTAATTGGATGGAAGGGAACTCTTGGTAATGCCAAGGAGGCAGGAGATACGATTTTGGACAGCTAGAGGTGTATTAAAGAAGTAAATCTTAGATTTGTCCAGGTTGAGAGCCATGCCTAAGGCTTCTTCGAAATCAAAGAGAATAGAGTGGATCTTGTTGGCCTCACTCGTCGTAGGGGTATGCATAAGCAGGGTGTCATCTACAAATTGGCTATGAGAGGGTGCAGGATGAAGATTGTGGAGGGGTAGGCCAAGCAGGGAGCCTTCCTTAATCGTCGCTTTGATGTAACGACCTAGTCCTTCCGCCATGAGGACAAAGAGGAAGGGAGAGAGAGGATCTCCTTGACGGATGCCTCTTGTTGGGGAGAAAGGCTGAGAAGGGACGCCATTTACCAAAATAGAAAAGAAGGTCGAAGAGGTTATCTTGAGGATCCAGTTCACCCAAAAATTAGCAAAACCAAAGAATTCAAGTATAGAGTGAAGGTACTGCCAGCTCAATCTATCGAAGGCTTTTGAAAGGTCGAGCTTGATGAGAATAGCTGGGGTTTTGGTCATCTTTAAAGAGTGGTCACCTCGTGTGTGAGGATGAAACTATCCATTATTTGTCATCCTTCCACATAGCCAGTTTTCTCTTTAGATATGGCAAAAGGAAGAATAGGCTTTAGGTGCATGGCTATAACCTTGGTGATGATTTTGTACATGACATTGTAGAGGGAAATCGGCCTGTACTGATTCAGGTGGGTGACTCTTTCCTCTTTTGGGATGAGGGTGAGAAAGGTGTCATTTAGGGCTGAGAGTACTTGTCCCGAGGTTCTAGATTCATCCACCACCTACCAGACTTCTTCCTTTATTAAATCCCAACAATGATGGAAAAAGTCCATAGTGAAGCCATCAGGGCCTGGCAATTTTCCTGAGGGCATGTCCTTGATTGCCTTGTCCACCTCTTCTTGAGTGATAGGTCTCATAAAGGCCTCATTATGTTCTGGCGTAACCAACTTGGGTATGTGTCTGGTTATTTTATGGATGGCGTCCTCCCAGTTTTCATTAGTTTCCATGAGAAGCTCCTTGTAATAGGAGTTTAGTTCCCCGGCAATCAGTTTGTGTTCTCGTATGGGATTCCCTTGGGCATATTCTAGCTGGGTTATCTTGTTGATGTATCTGTGATGTACCACCGCACGATGGAAGAACTTGGTGTTCCTCTCTCCCTCTTTGAGCCATTGAACTCTGGATTTCTGGCGCCACATAATTTCTTCTTGCTTTTTCCACTCCTCCAACTCTGCTCGAAGTTCCACTTCTTCCTTCATGAGGTCAAGGGTTCTAAGTCCTGAGATGAAGGTTTGTTGCAATTCTTCCAATCTGTGCTCAATTGTTTGAATTCTTTGTAATATGTTTCCAAAGGTAGTTTTGTTCCAGTTCTTCAGGTGTTGCTTGAAATTTTTGAGGTGTTACTGGAATATGTACATGCAGGTCCCATGGTCAATTGTTGCCTCGTCCCACTAGGACTTTGTGAGCTGAGGGAAGTCAGGATGGGAGAGATGGAATTTCTCAAAGCGAAAGGGCTTGAGCTTAGGGGTGTCCCCAGTATCCATGCATAATGAAATGGCCCAATGATCTGATCCCGTTTTTGGCAGGATATTAGCTTCCATGGTAGGATCCTCCTCTAGTAGGGCTTCCGAAATAAGGAAATGATCTAGATGACAAGCCACCTATTGGTGGCCAGATCGGTGATTGGACCAAGTGAACATGCCATTTCTAGTTTCAATATCTACTAAGTGCAACTGATCAATGAGTGATTTGAACTTACCATTGTCTTGCTCCAGGTGTCTAGTTCCTCCAGTTTTTTCTTCCAGCATCAATATTATGTTGAAATCCCCCCCCAGGACCCAGTGGGGCATGCTCAGAAGCATTTGGATGTGATCTATTATCTTCAGGAGGATTTATTTATCATTTGGGCTTTGCGGTCCATAAACATTGGTGATGGCTCCTTCTTTGCTTGATCCAGGGACCATGAAGTGCGATGTGAGTGTGCCTAAGGTGGAGAAAGGTTGACTTAAAGTAACAGTATTGGGGTTCCATAGTATAGCTAGTCCCCCGGAGGCACCCACTGAATCTGAGTAGATGAAATCACATCCGCGCCAGCTCTGGTGAAAAATGGTTTCTACTTTTGTTCTCGCATATTTGGTTTCCTGGAGTAGGATTATATCTGGATTTTCTGCTTTAATGAAATCTCAGAGGATCCATTGTTTGGATCATCCATTGAGTCATCTGACATTCCATGAGATTATCTTCATCGTTGGGAGTGTGATGGTGGGTGGAGGTATCCCTCTGAGAGTCGTTGGATCTGTCCTGGTTTAGAAAGAGGTTACCTGCTTCTTTGATTAGTTGTTGTGCTGATTTGCGCCCTCTTCTTTTGTTTTCCCTTGGTGCACACTTTGCTTCTGTGTTTGGATCTGTGGCTATGCCAAGCCTGGTTGTTGATCCAGCGATAGAGTCAATGAATACTTTGTGGACTTTGCGTAGTTGTTCTACGGAAATAGTTTGCATATCCTTACGATTAAGAGCCTCTTCAAGTTGTTCCAAATCTATTTCCTTTAGATCCTGATCATTCAATTGCATCTGGATATCGCCATCAGTCCCAAGTGTTTCTGCTGGGGAAATTCCTGGACTTTTCTTAGAAGGAGGGTCATTTTGTCGCTTTCCTTTCTCCTAGGCCTTCGTTTTGTGCGGATCTTGAATCTCCTCGTCTTCTGGTAAATTGCTCAGGATGTCATAAGAGTTTTTGGTGGGGATATTTGGAGTTGTGCTACTATTTTGTTTCCGTGGCGGGTTCTTCTTTTTGCATGTGACTATTGTGAATCCCTCCTTTTGTTTGGCTTCCCCTATGTTGTTATTCAGGATGTTTAGAGGGCATTCTCTGAAGACATGACCATGCTCATGGCACTTTCTACAGTGAAAGGGTATGTGTTCATAGTCTATCGTTTGGCCCCAATCCTCATCTTGATAGTCTAGAGTGATAGATCCAGGTAGAGCTATTGATATGTCCATGTAAACACATATTCAGGCATATGATGTGTACCTTCTCTGCTTTGTTGCTTCTGATGATTTGACATAGCTTCCCACTGTATTTCCTATTCCCATGAGTATTTCTTCCAACCATAATTCCTGGGGCAGAGAGTAAAGTCTGATCCATACCCTCAACAATAACTCGATGGAGTTGTAGAAATATGGCCCATTGTCAAACATTCTATCCTTGTCCTCGAGGTTGTACAGGATGATTGTGAAGAAACCTTTGGAGCTGAGTTGAACCTCATAATCACCTTCGGGGTTCCACCAGTGTTTGATCCATCGAGTTAGGTCTCGTTCAGAGGGCCAGAGTCCAAGGAACTTGCCAATTAGGGCATGATCTCGCATGAACTGGGTGTTTTCACTCACCCTGTTCGATCTGATGAGATATCAAGGTGGTTTGTCTGATTGTGGGATGCATTTCCCTAGTTCCCAGCCGCGTGGTGCTTTTGGTTGGGACGAACTGGCCTCCACATCCATTTCCTTTCTGAATCTGTGTTCTTGAGATAGTATATGTTCTCGCAGGTGTGATGACGGCTCAAAGGCAGGTCGTTTGGCCCTCGTACCGGATCTGTCATTGACAGTTACATTGNCCCCTTCCGGGCTCATCACGTCTTCTCAATCTGCAGTGATTGCCCGTACCTGAGTGGTTCCAACAACGAGCTTGTCTGGCAGCAGGTCAGTGCATGCAACGAAAGGTCAGGGATCGTTGCAGAGCACTAGGGTTTGCAGAGCGCTCCAGAAGTGCGTCATTAATGGTTCTTGATACTTAGAGACAGACCTTAGTCACATTTCCAAATACAAATGTCCCTGTAGAACATTAAACATATGTGAATTAAAAGATTGTTTGAAACATGTTATCTAATATTTTTAAGTATATTATTAATGAAAATTAAAAAAAGAACTCATATTGAATAGAATTTTTTCATTCACCCGATTTTTCCTTTTGCAATTTTTGCATCAAGCTTTTACACTCTTCTGCACTTAGATCACAAAGAATCTTATCAAGATTCCTCATTTTATGGCTCTATAGGACACACACTAACCAATACATATTAGTTAAACTTACATATAGTTCAAACATATTAATTTTGTATAGGATTTACAGAGAACTTGTCTTTTTAACATATTAATTTTGTATAGAATTTACAAAGAACTTGTCATTTTTGCCTTTTTGGATGTGTTATCATTGTGTCGATCATAATTTTTTTTATTTGAACTATTCTCACACATTTTTTTATCAATATATATTATGTACCATTCAATACACAAGCTATTAAATATATTTTATAAATAAATCACATAATTTTCTGCAAAAAAAAAAAAAAAGGTTTTTGGTGTGCTTTCATAATACAAAAACATCGGTGTGTTCCATATATGAAACACACCGATATCAAAAATATATTTTTTTTAAACTATAAATTACAACAGTGTGATATGTATCATTATCAAAACCAATCCAATAGGAAAAAAATGAAAATAAAAAAATACCATAAACAAATAAAATTACACATCGATCAACGAATTTTTTTAATTATGTTGCAGCATTACCGGTGTGTTTTATCCGAAAGTGCACTGGTGCGTTAGATTCAATTAGGTGCACCGATAACCTGAAACAATTTTTTTAAAAAACGTGACAAGGCCGAGAGGGTATGGATCTGATGCATAACCTGTCAAACGTCTTTTATATGGAAACATAAACCCATTAAATCTAAAATTCCTAAAATGAAAAACTATAATTATGAAGTGATAGAGGCAGTTAAACCCCAAGGTGAAATTTTGCAGTCACATAAGCAAGAAGAAGCAAGGGTTTAAGGTAAATATGAAATTTTTTTATTTATTTTTTTCTGAATTTTAATTAAATCTAAATAGAGATACAAATTGTAAAAAAAAATATTATTAAAATCAAGAGTAAAATTTAAAATTTTTACTATGCAGGGTTTTGAGTGAATCACAAAACCCTTCAAATTCTGATTTTCTGAATAATTTTATTGCTCCAAAAGGGTTTTGAATGAATCACCATACCCTTCAATTTTTTATCTTCTGAATAAGTCTCGTGTTCCAAAATATTAATCTGTTGCTCCACGGTGCTCCCCTGCATGTCTCTCTTGCAAATCTCTCCATTGTAAATTTTGGCAAAATAATAAAATATTGAATAGCTTAATACCCAGGAAATATTTTATGAAAAGGGTTTTAAATGAATCACCATAACCTTCAAATTTTAATCTTTTGAATAATCATGTTGTTCCAAAGTATTATGTTGCTCCACAGTGCTTTCTGGTATGGCTCTCTTGCAAATCTCTCCACTGTATTTTTTGGTAAAATAATGAAACAATGAATAAATTTTTACTATTTAAATGACTTTATGAAATTAGATTTTAAATTCCTTCTCATTTTTCAATTGTAAAAAAACAAAGTCGCACTTTTTTTTTAAGTTTTTCGAAACCCGGGTGTGTCTATTAATATAACACACTAGTGCATTTTTGTATACAACACAGGGGTGCGCTTAAAAGTTTTGGAGCACCGATATCAGATAATTCTTTTTTATTTATTTACGAACCGGTGCAAATCGTAAATAAACACCCCAGTGTTTTATATTGTTATATACGCATCGGTCCGTGTTATTTAAATAAGCGCACCATTATGCTTTCAACGTTATCTGAATTTTTATTTGCACACAAAATAGTATATTCTTCTTAAATTATCTTTTAGGATGCATCCACATGACTTGCAATACTCCATAGTATACATTTTTCACTTAAAGTCACATTATACTTAAAAATTTATTGTTGATTTTGCTCAAATGCAGGGAGAAAAGCTTATAATATCAACTGGCCAATTATTCAAATTCTATCTCATTCCATATTGCTCAAATTCCATCGCAGAGTTCTCCCTTTCCATCTCCAGTAAGTTTATATTTTATTTATATTTCTATTATATAATTTAATTTAATTTTTTTATCCTTGTCAATCTGAATAAAAATGTATCCAAATTTGTAAGATCCCGATTCAGAATCGAGTTCAGATGTAGATAATATTCCACCAATTCAAAAACATCGGAAGCTCTTATCGGGAGCAACATACCACAAGCAATTGGTAGATTAAAATGGGCAACCTCTTTATATTGTCAACAGTAACATGCCATTTTCCAGCCACAATCCTGGGTCAACAATGGTAATAATTAATGTTGGGTATAATGTGATTTGAACAAACCAATTGCATTGTGCTTACTAATATCATTGATGTGATAATGTTCAATATTTTGAAATTAAGATTATGATGATGAGAGACCTACCGATCATCTTTTGGTTCACCCCACTACAATGTCAAATCGAGAGAAGGTTTCAATAAGAGCACAACTCAGAGAGGAAGCATGCCAAGAATGGTTGGATCAACCACCTATTCAATTCCCACTACATCCAGATTCACCAATTAGGAATGACTACAACAATAGTAGTTCTTCACAAGTTAGCAATGGAGTCAATGAAATAAAGGTTGGTATGGATGATTATTTATGGGATACAACTGCCATGGAGACAATGTTGTTAGATGCATTATAGAATGATGAGCGAGGGGATGATGCTCATATCATTGATACCTTATTCGAAAGTATAAAATCTGCTTCCACCACCCCTCTCTTTGGACCTAGTTGGTCAAAGTCTACCCAGTTGGGGACAACAATGTTACTGTACAACTTGAAAGCAAATTTTGGCATGTCAAACACATGTTTCTTGACAATATTGAGGTAACTGACCATCATTAAGTCCCTTGTAATTTGAGAAATCTTGTCACACAATCAACATTAAAAAATGATCCATTTTATGAATTGTAAATGACATTGTACATTTCTATTGCCCACTAACTATAGGTTATTCAAAGATAAGGTTCTTCTGAGTGATAATGTCTTTCCCGGTAGCTGCAAAGAGGCAAAGCAGATGTTGAAAATATTGGGTGTTGAGTACATATCATATCATGCATGTCTGAATGATTGTATTCTATATAGAGGAGAATATGCAAACAAATAGATATGTCTGAAATGTGAGCATGACAGATATCATAAAACAAATAAAAAGGGTAAATCACATGCTCCTCCTCATAAGATATTGCGGCACATGCCTATAATTCCAAGGATTCAAAGGCTCTTTCGTTGCAAAGAATTAGCTATGTTGCAGGGATGGCATGCCTTGCACATAAGTGAGTCAGGAGTTATGTGAATCCCAATAGATTCAATAGTCATGAAGCATATAGAGGATACATGGCCCGAAAAATTCAAGGATGAAGTAAAAATTCTACGACTCGGCATAGTCATGGATGACATCAACCCATATTCCCTCCAAAACACCAACTATTATGTTTTCCATGTAGTAGTGATCAATAACAATATCACCCCATGGTTGTTCATGAAGAATGAACATCTTATGTTGGCTCTTATAGTCCCTGGTAGAAGACAAGTGAAGAATATGGATGTTTACCTACAACCATTGGTAGATGAATTGAAGGAATTATGGAAAGGGATACATGTATACAATGTATCAAGACCCATTGCAACAGAGAGGAGTTTTACGTTGTATGACATATGTTCTTACACCACACATGATTATCCAAGCTTAGGAGTTTTCTCTAGTAAATCACATGTTTATTGATTTGTTTATATACGTAACAATATTTTTTGGCATATTTAATTATTTGTGATTGTTATTATCTTTGACACTAACATGCTCTGTATACATTAATAATTTCGCAGGTCTTGTAACAAAAGGAAATCATGGATGTAAATTTTGTGGACCATCTCTGAAGGCTAGGTGGTCCAACCACCTATGAAATCCAGTGTACGACTGCTCCAGGGTATTCCTCCCAGAACAACACCCTTACAAAAGAGCAACATCTACTTTCAATGGTAAATCGGAGAAAACCCAAAGGCCTGCAATAATGACACCACCAGAATGGCTTAGAACATATGCGAGAGAGAGAAGGAGAAGTATATTACATAAATGTTCGATTGAAATGGGGAGCCTATGTTCGATGATCCATAATTCTTCGACACCTATGTTGAGAAATTTCCCATTGGGATGAAAAGGAAATCTATCTTTTATGAGCTCCCATATTGGGAGCATCTTAAGATTGCCCACTTACTAGATCCCATGCATATATTTAAAAATGTTTCATCTTCTTATGGAGGCACATATCATCAAAATAAAGTGACACATTCATTGTTAGGAGAAATCTTATTTCTTCAAAAAATAAAAAGAAACATTGGCTAAGAAAAGAAAGTAGAGGAGAGGTTGGTCCCTCTTGGTATTTCAATCAAGGTGATGTATCATAGATATTGAAGAAAATTGATCTTTCTTTGGAAAAGGAAGTTATATTGGGTGTGAAGGTGTCTTCTTATATGGATCTTCACTACGACGCAACTTCACTGTGGAAGACCATTTGTCGGGGTTAAAATCACATGATCATTTGAACCTTCTAAGAGTACGTATGTCAAAAACATGATTTTAGTATTTGTTTTATAAATTCATGCCATGGGATAAAACATAATTAATTTTGTATCTGTTTACTTTGTAGTGTCGTTATCCTTTGCTCGTGTGTGGGTGTGTGAACCATGACTTCCCCAGGACCTACAACGTGCCATATCTAAATTATCTGCATGTGTACGTTGGATCACATCAAAGGATATTCATATGGCTAGCATTCCACGATGGCGTCAAGAGATAGCTGAGATTGTTTGTATGTTTGAGAAGGAACTGTCGATGAGTTTCATGGACTTGCAGGTTCATCTTCTAATTCACCTAGTAGATAAGGTTAAATTAGTCAGAGTGGTCTCTTGTCATTGGATGTTCTTATTAGAGAGGTACATGAAGAAATTGAAAGGATTTGTTTCGACAAAGGGAAAAACCGGAGGGGTCTATGGCAAAGGGGTACATATCATATGAGTTTGCCTATTATGCCAGTGAGTACATCAAGGAGATCGACAACAAACCAGGTGCAGTGATTTGGGATGACGGAAGGGATGAAGACAAAAGGGAAGGGGAGATTCTCCAAACGAATGGAAAAAGGTTCTTGATAAAGAGTAAGTGACTTATCGTTTGTCAAATTTCTACATAGTAACTATTCACACTGAACTTCATAATGTATATTTTGATCTGATACGTACTATATGTTGGTTTGATTTCATGAATACACACACACACACATCAACGAATTTAGAAATTGATACCATCAATAAATCCATTCTTTACAATTTGGAGGAAACACAGTCATGGGTCGCATTGTACGAAACTCTTCCTCACTACCTAGTAGAACCAGTGCATATGGGGAAATCTTGACCAGAAACTCAGGCTATCCCATCTTGGGAATTATCTCCCCCCACATGTGCATCCACACATGAGTCCTTAGCCTAGCAGGTTGATGGACAAAAGTTGGCCTCATATTCGAAAACCTCTAAAAAAATAAGCAAAAAAACTATGAGGAAAAAGGGAAGTTCGACCTCCCACGTATCATAGCATGACATTTGTTTAGCGCTATAAAAAAATTGTCGCAAAAAAATGGCATACCATTGGATACACCGTGGCCTCTATACCAATGAATCAACATAATACAAAAAAGGGAAACTAATGCGTTTCCCATCACTGGTAAATTGTGTGATGGTCATCACTAACAGTGAGAGGCACCTAACCTTCTCTGCACCGAAAGAGGTGATCCGCAGTTGTCCACCAGGCACTTGAAAATCATTTGGGGATAGTACATCAACCCCAATATATTGTTGAGATTACATGAGCTTACTCTCAGCTGCAATACATACTGGGACATCTAGGAACTAGGGAAAATCCTCCCCTCTCCTGGATAGCCCAATGATAAAGTAAATATCCTCCTCAATGGGATGGTACCACTGATCCAAACCCACATGGAAAGCTTGTCAACGGACATCTCGTCGATGGATCAGATGCACCAACAACCCAAAGTGCCCCTTAAGGGATGTAGCCTCCTCACAATACTTAAGGAGGCCTACATTCCTTAAGAGAACATGAGTCGATGCAGTAATAGGGAGAGGGTACAAATCCCTCTCCCTCTCCCTCGCTTCCCATTCCTATACAACATTGTACAGGTCCACCCTTTGCTCCTATTCTTGTTGTTGATCTCTTCGCTCACATCTCTGCATGATGAACATATGAAATACATCAGCCTCACTCATACATAAAACATAAACAAAATCTACTAACTGGGAAATTTATTTATAAATACGGAAAAATAAATTCCTTCAAAAAATAAGTAAATGTCATAACCGGTGCGCCTAAAAGAAAGTCAAGCATCGCCTGCAGTGCGTACATAACTTGTGAGCACTGCCAATGGTGCACCCATGAAAAATAACGCACCGTATAAAATTTGTTATATTATGTTATGTGGTGCATTGTATAACACTATTGCAACTGTGCCGTCTGGTAAACCCATGCATCGGTGTGTTATGGTCATCTTACGCACCACTTAAAATAAAAACAAATTAAAATCCTAACGCACCGTAAAACAATTTTTTTTAAATTAGTTAAGGTGGTGCGTATGCATTCCATATATGCCCCGGTAGCTCAGATAGAGTGTCTGATGCGTCCTGAGCGGTGGAAGAGAACGTCCATGAAGGTATGTAGGTCTTATGTATAGTGATAAGTGTTGAAGAGATGCTCTACTATCTCCTCTTGCGACAAATAGAGAGGACATCAGGAGGGACCTGAGAAGCCCTTTTTACAAAGATTATCCCAGGTAAGGGATTTATTATGAGTAAGCAACCAAAGAAAGGTCAAGACTTTCGGCCAAAGGTTTTGGTTCTAGATCTTGTTCTAGATGGGACCTTGTGGGAGCTTCGAGTGCTTGGTTTCTATTGCATAATATTCTTTGGTTGAGAAGGTTCATGTAGTAGATGTGCCCCATCTCAGGAAGTCTGAATGTTTAGAGCATATTATCTTCCTTTTGTTGAGGTTCGCTAGAAAACCTTCTAAAGTGTTATGGCCTATCACTCCAGTCCATTAATGACGGGGGAGCCATTGTCCCCAATGACTAGGGTTTGTTTATGTTGACTAGTAGTGCACCACCTTAGTCTTGTTCTATTTTGTTGTTTCTAATTGCAGACTAAGAAGAGATAGTTGGTTGGTCCATCTAGGGAGTTGTTGTCATGCGTCCTCCCAGAAAAGAGAATCCTTATCATTTTTTATTTCCCAAAAGCATTTTTCCTAGATTAAGTGTTGATTATGTCAGGCTAAGTTCCATAGGCTAGAACCCATGGGGGCATTATTCATTCTAATAATCTGACTCACTTGCTGATTTTGGGAATATTTTATTTTCCAGAAGATTTCCCATTCTATCTAGGGTTTGGTTATCCAACGCCACCAGATATTGGCACCAAGGGTTTGGCTAAGAGTTTCTGGATCCCTCAGACTTAGACCGCCTTTAGATTTAGGAAGAAAAACAATTTCCCATGCCATTAAAGCCCATTTATTTTTGTTCTTAGAACTCCCCCATAGGAAATCTCTGTGAAGGTTACAAATAACTTTGAGGATATATTTTGGGGTTGCTATTACTAAGAGATGGTATATAGGCATCGTTTGGAGGACAGACTTGATGAGAATGAGTCTGCTTGCAATGTTGAGAGAGTGAAAGGCCTAGTTATCCAGTTTTATTTTCCATACTTTCAAGAAGGTCTTCCAAAGATTTCTTCTTTAAGGAGTTCTCAGTTAAGGGAACTCCCAGATATTTGGAGGGAAACCTGCATCGTTGAAAGCCTAAGATTCATGTTAAGTGGCGTTGTATAGGATGGGGGTTTTTAAAGAAGAAGAGTTGGGACTTTTCTTCATTGATGAACATACCTGAAGTGTTTGAGAAGTCGTGAAGAACTTGCTTTATTGTATGGGCTTATTTTACTGTTGGAGTAGCCATTAACATTGTGTCATCCACAAATTGTTGATGTGTGGCAAGTGATTCTTCCCCATGAGGAGAGAGTCCCTTCCAATTCCCTTGCACCACCTCTGCCTTAATAGCCCTGCCCAAACCCTTCGCCATCAAGATGAAGAGGAAGGGTGAGAGAGGTTCTCCCTGACAAATGCATCTTGATGGGGAGAAGGCCGGGGAGGGGGATCTGTTTACCAGGATAGAAAATAAGATCATGAAAATCAGATATTTTATCCACAAAATCTAGTTCTTATCGAAGTCGAAGGCGTCCAAGATGTGAAAGATATAGTTCCAACTCAAACTATCATAAGCTTTAGAAAGATATAGTTTAATAAGCATACCTAGTTTCTTGGAGGTGTGAAGGGATTGGATTAATTCATGAGTTAGGATTATGATATCCAAGATTTGTCTGCCTTCTACAAAACTTGTCTGCTCTGGGGAGATTAGGGAAGGGAGGAGGGGTTTTAGTCTATTAACAATTATTTTGGAGATGAGATTGTAGATAACATTGTAGAGGGATATCGGGTGGAATTTGTTGGGGTTTTCTACTTTTTCTTCTTTAGGTATGCGAGTGAGAAAGGTAGAATTGAGGGAGATGACTTTTTGAAATTTTCAAGAGTTTTCTGCCACTTCAAGAACTTTATTCTTTAGTACCGACCAGTAAGCTTGATAGAAGTCCACTGCAAATCCATCAAGGCCATATGATTTTCCTTTGGGAATTTCCAAAATCACTTGTTCCATCTATTCCATAGTAATTTTCCTCATCAGGGCTTCATTATGATATTCGTTGAGGATTTTTGGGACGTGCTGAGTTATCTTTCTGATTTCTTTTGTCCTATTTGGCTGAGGTTCTTGCATTAGAGAGTTGTAATATTGGATAAGTTCTAATTGAATGTCTTGGTGATTACTTACTTTGTTACCTTGGTTGTCTCTCAATGAGATAATTCTATTATTATGTCTTTGTCGAATCATCAAATTGTGGAAAAACTTTGAATTTCTCTCACCTTCCGTTAGCCAGAGGACTCTTGATTTCTATCTCCAAATAATTTCTTCTTGCTTCTCTATGGTTACTATTTGGGCCATGAGAGATGCTTCTTCCTCTACAATCTCCTGGGAACGACTTGAAGTGATTATCAGTTGCTGAGTTTGTTTCATACTTTCTTGAAGTTGCTTTTTAGCTTTAAAGATATTGCCAAACTCTGCTTGATTCCAAGAATTTATTTGATGTTTCAGGTTCTTAATGTGTTGTTGGAACTTAAACATTGAGGAATCTGAGTTGACTGCCGCAACCTACCACCAAGAGGCAAGGTTAAAGTGGAAGGAAGGATTAGTCAGCCAGAAGGATTCAAAGCGGAAGGGGCGATTTTTGGGGATAGCTTGAATGTCGTTGTGGAGGATAATGGGTCAATGGTCCGATCCATGGAAGGGAAGAATGGAGGCTTTAATCGCATAATTTTTTAGAAGGGATTTGGAAATAAGAAAACAATCAATATGGGAAGTTCTTTGGTGCAGGCACGTGCGGTGATTGTTCCAAGTAAATATTCCATTGGTGGTTTCCCAATCCAATAGGTCGAGGTCACTGATGGTTTCTTTGAATCTAGTTGAATCCTGGTCTAGACGATTGAGACCTCCACATTTTTTTGAGAGGGATGTTATGATATTGAAGTCTCCCCCTATGAGTCAGGGCTGCGATTCAATGAGGGGATTTAAGTGGTAAAGGATCTAAAGAAAGGATAATTTTTCTTGAGGGGTTTGCGATCCGTAGACATTGGTGATGTATCCAGTTTGCTCAGATCCTATGGGTTGGAATTTCGTTGAGATGGTGCGACATGTTATAAAGAAATAAGATAAAACGATTCCGTTGGGGTTCTAGGGGATGGCTAGTCCACTTGATTCCCCCTCGGCATCTACTGCTATAATTTGGCATCCTTTCCAACACTTGGTGACTAGTTTTTCCATGGTTATGGAGTTGCATTTTGTTTCTTGTATCATTATGATAGAGGGTTTTTCATCATCAATCAAGATCTTCAAACTTCTTTGTTTTCTTGGGCTATTGAAGCCTCTTATATTCAAGGAGATAACTTTCATTGAGAAGGTTGGGTTGGGATGAGAATTTCTCCTCCATACTCTTGATTCCTCCCGAATTTAGAAGAAGTTCTCTTAATTCTTGTAACAATTGCTTGTTGGAGGGTCGTCATGTTTTCTTGTCGTCTTTTGGAATTTTGATAATTTATTTTGTTGTAGAATTCTTGATTCCAAGAGAAGAAGAGGAAGAGTGATTACCTTTTTGAATGGATGTACCTTTCTCTTTATTTATTGGTTTTATAAGAGTGCTTTGCAATAGCCTGATTTGTTTGTCTGGTATTGAATGTTCTTCTTTCCTTTCGCATGCAGCCATATGCCTTGCAGGTTGAGATCCTCTAGGTCCATGTCTTCTAGATCGTCCAGATCCATCTTCAAGGAATTAGTTGGAATCATAGAAGCATCTTGGTCCTATTTCTTATGGGCCGATATTGGGGTAATGGGAACTTGCAAAGCATAAGGGTTCTTGTCTTGACAAGGAGAGGGATTTGTCTAGGTCTCAGCTAAAGGAATGGGATTGGGGGTTTCTTGCTTAGGGAGATTCGCTAGTGATTTGAAGCTATTGTTTTTGTGTGGAAATTTGGGATTAGGTTGGGTGGGAGCTTTCTTTTGGGCCTTGTGTTTTGCTGGGACTTTTTCAAATCCCGCATCGTCCTTTTTATACTGAGATTTGGGGGGATCTGGTTTCTTGTTCAGAGGACAATCTCTAAAAAGGTGCCTGTGAGCATGAAATTTTCTACACCGGAAGGAAATGTGCTCATAGTCTAAGGTCTAGAGCCAATCTACATCCATGTATCTGCGGCAGATTGAGGTTGGCATAACTTTAGAGACATTCAGGTAGACACAGATCTAGGCATATGAAGTATAATGTCCTTGAAGGGTGGCTTCTGCTATCCATACAAAGGATCCTAGAGTGTTTCCAACACCTTCTAGAATTTTTGAACACCAGTACTCTTGCGGAAGTGAATATAGCTTGATCCAGACTGGAGCAGTGGTGAAATATTCATTTTTTGGGCTAAAGTTTTCTTTCCATATGCACATGTATAGGCCGACTGAGTTAAAGAAATATGGGCCGCCTTGGAATATTTGTTCTTGGTATTCAAATAGGTTGAAAATTGCAGTAAAGAAGTCCTTGGAACCCAAATTGAGGGAGACGTCCCCTTTTGGCTTCCATCGGGTTTTGATCCACCATAAGAGCGCTTTTTCTGATGGCCAAAGGCCCATGAATTTGCAAATGAGGGCGTGATATTACATGTATTGGATATCTTGACCTAGGAGAAGAGACAAGATTTCATATTGGGGGATTTCCTTTGATTGTGGGATACATGTCACTGGAATTTTCTTCTTGGCATTTGAGTCTGGTTTGTTCTGAGCTTTTCATATCCTCCTTTGTTAGTTTAGTTTCCATGGGGTTGGGAGAGTTGGGAGTTGCAAAGATGGGGTCGGGATGAGGAAGCGGTTGGCTGCTACCAGCCACCACGTTGCGAAAGGTGGGGGCGACTCCTCCTTGAGCGGGGGCTTCCATTACCAGTTCTGAAATGTCAGACAAGATAGAAAAGTTGTGGAGTGTTTCTTTGATCTCTCTCTCTCTCTCTCTCTCTCTCTCTCTCTCTCTCTCTATATATATATATATATATATATATATATATATATATATATATATATATATATATATATATATATAGAGAGAGAGAGAGAGAGGTATATGAGTTGAAGTAAACTTGACATCTCTATCATACTACACTATAGATAAAAAGCACAATCAACTAACGATATACTAGAATGCCAAAGCCAATGGATGTTTTGAAATGCATGCTACAATGCTTCAAAAAATTGGGCAATAATATAAAGTGATGAATGTCATGTCTATCATGCCATTGCTCTTAGAAGGGAAGAGTTCATAGAATCATGTTCATCCCAGAAGGGCTTACATATTTAAAAGAGAGATGAGTAGCAGTCTACCAAAATACAATTGGATTTGTTTTGTCTCATCAAAGGAAGACAACAACCACTTTAAGATGAAGACAACTCATAGGACATTAATTGTTCTACCTTGGATGAAAGAGAATAAAAAGCATAGGTCATCATAAGATACCACCTCTTTAGCATGTCGAGCAGTGTTTGCATTGGTATTTCCTCTTCTCAAGCCAGTTGCAGTAGTGGCAACAACCAACTACTTTGTTACCACCCTTGCCTTCTTGGCCATGAGTAATTTTAGATGGAACTTTCTTGGAAAATACATCTTTGCTAAACATTTAGTTTGCTAGAGCAACCCCATACACAATTTTCTTATGGGAAAAATTAAGCACCGTGTAGTGAGCTAATCATTGGCTCATTATATTTTCATCCTATATGTTGGATGGTGAATAGTGTGCATTGAACAAACAAGATACATCAGAAAGTGAGCCAATCATTGGCTCACTGCATGGTGCTTAATGTTAGTTGTTTCCTCATGGGAATGGAGCAGATTAGACTTAAGAAAGATTACGAAGAGGCAATGTCTTATTTCTATTTAATTCTTTATGTATTTATGTGAGCGAGTGGCCAAAAATGAGTACAGAGAGCATCAATGTGAAATGAAACCCAAGGAAAATCATGTCCCTTGCAAACTAGATAACTTGCTATAAATGAATGTAGGTTAGGAAATCTATTACATCAAAGTTTTAGGGTAGGTATTTATGGTAAGTCTATGTGATATTTAAGTCTTATTTATGTGTTCCACTACATTGTAATATGAATGTTGAATAATTAAAATTAAGCAAGTCTAGTTTAAGAATATCTTTTTAGTGTAATATTAGCGTTGACATTACATGCATAAGAATAACGAGTGAATTTTAAGGATAAATGTTGTTTGTGTATCTTTCTTTAGATTTAAACCCGTGATCTTCAATTAAAAACACATGTTCTTAACCCTTAAAGCCACTCAAGTTGTAATATTTTGTTAGTATTATTTGGTTGTATCAATGTTATGTTTTCAGCTTATTTTGTTACCACATGAATATGTGCATATGATAATATTAAGACATTGGTATAATTGTTTAGATAAACAATATGATAGAGCTCAATAAATTGTCAATGTTGTTGGGCATTTGATTAATTACATCTTCTAAATTTACTAGCAATAGTTTTATTAAAATATAAATAAATAAACAAACCATATCAAAATTAAATATGACCCATAAAATATAGCACTTAAATGATGATATTAATATTGAAGTTACATAATCTAAAAACTTGCATCCTACAATGATTTTTTACACTAACAAATCTTCTTGATCTTGGGATATTTTATAAACCACGTTCTTTTCTTTTTAGAATTGAATGGGGGCAGGTCAGGGACACTTTACAATAATTAAATATGGAAAAGATGTATAACGTAAGAGTCAATTGGGTTTAGCCTGAGTGGTTTGTGCTGAGGGGTGTTTCCCCCCCACCTAGGTTCAGTTCCCACAAATGACATGTTGAGATCTTAAATGAGCAAGCTATTGAAAAAGCCTCAACTTTCTACAAAATCTGGTTTACCTCGGGTACCATCTTCGAAATGACGGGAAGTGCCTGGTGGGTTTCCCTGGGATCTATTCCAAGTATACACACACACACACACACACACACACATATATATATAATAAACTAAAATGAAATGTGTATATATACAAGCTTTCAGGGTTAGCTTAGTTTGTCATGATTCAGATATGGAGGTCATGGTTTTATTTCTCTTTTAATATTCTTAGGGTTAGGCTTGCTTAACAAGGTCGATGATTTACCCCATTTACCATCCATGTATCATGGGAAGTACTCCTAAGGTTACACTCCCTTAACAAGGTGGATGATTTACGCCCCCCCGCCACACTCTCTCTCACACACACACACATAATAATAATAGTAAAATAAAATTATTTTAAATTTATCTTGATTTAAAAATTTAAAAATTTACAATTATTTGTTTTTAAATCCTTTTTAATATTTAATAAATTTAATATTTTCATAAAATTATTCCCAACATACCATGTAATTAAAAATATTATTAATAACCCCAGATGGGGTTCCATCCAACACATAGCACACATGACAACCCAGAGGGCAGCTTGCACACATGCCACTTGGTTCACCAATCCTCGAGCTAGACACGTAGGTGGAAGTTTATGGAGTACGTAGCATCAAATCACTCAACGCATTTCGTACCTAGCTCGATTTCAATCCAGGAGAATGTTGTAGGTCTGGATGACGGAGGTTGGAGTTCATAACTTATGGTACCAGACGATTAATGAGCCATTAATGACTATGACACAGGCGAGGAGAGGTAACTTAAGGATGACCATCGTTTGGAGGCATCATCATTTTGTTTATGGTATCTATTTGGTGCATCATCATAGAAGAAGGAAACAAGAGGTATGGACCTTGCTTATCTAAGAATCCATAACCTTTGTGTTCAACATGCTGAGGCAACGCGGACATCCGAAGCGAGGCCATAACGCACACATTCTAGTTGGTCAACCTCTTTCCTCGGTTGTGAGTAGAGATGATTCGAAAATTCACAGGAAGTGCTCCAGGTCTCCTTCACACAGTTCAGAGAAAGCTAACCATCAGGACAACAGACACACCTCGTTTGGTTGGGGGTGTAAAGTTGAATGGTTTAATAGGCACAGGTATTCTCTAGGTTATGCCCCAAAATATTTTCCTAGATGGACATCTTCTGAGAGCCCACCTCCAAGCTCTTCTTGTAGTCCTTCCAGTCGCAGTCACGATTCTCAATCCCTAGGACACCTAATGACGAATCCATTGGATGCACCCCCCAGTGATCAGTTGAGTGCAACCAATGCGGAGGACTCTCAACGCATCTTTGGGGCCTTATCCACACTTCAACAATTGATTTTTTAGCTTCGACATCAAATACTGCCTTGAGCTTCTGGAACATTGCATTGCCCTGGCCACATACTTGAACACTACTCGAGATTCTCCGTCATCTCCTGCAACAGCTAGAATGATGGCGCCCATCTTCCTTCCTCCTGGACAACATTGATGCAGAGTATGAGGGATATCAGGTTCAATATTTTTTCTATAAGTTTTTTTAGTTTATATTTAATCCTCTTGGTCATAATAACTATTAGTATCGAAGCCAGATTGAGATTACCATTCTCAGTTCTCATTTTGTATCTAGTACGGTCAATCAGTTTTTATGTCATAACAACCACTCGACTCTGTATAATTTTTAGGTGTCATAAGGAGTATAATTCTGAAAACTCAGTTAGAATAGAGTTGGTTTCCAGTGATAACAACTCTTACTCCAACAAACACTTGTCATTTTGTAATAGTTTTACATGAAAGATAATTTATAAGACACTTCCTTACCAAAAAAATATTATTAATAATAAAATCTGACATAACATTATTTCATTTTTCTTTTTTTAATATAACATTACTTCATTTTTCATTTTTTAATATAGGAAGAAAGAAAGGATTATTAAAAACAATTTTTAGAATGGATATTAATGAATCACCATTAAAGTTTGTTTAAATTTAATAATAAAGTTTGTATCATAAAAATTGTTTCACATATTATTATTTATTTATTCGAAGA
>ML790215.1:116164-136600 GCA_009831015.1 Picea engelmannii
TTGCTCTGAGAATGTCCCTGAGAGCTTCTTCCTTCTTTTTGCTACCTAGACCCCTACAGTTCCAGGAAGTTAACTTCATTGCTTACTTTGTGGAGGGGAGTGGCCTCCTTGGGAGGCCTTGGCTAGCTTCCTGGTTTGCCTTATTACGATCATTTGCTTGATGGTTGGTTGTGCTCCTTTGAGAACGTCTTTGTAGGTTTCCTGGTCTCGTTCCGCTTTTTTGGATTTCCTACCTCTCCCCGGCTTCTTTGGGGTGTCCCAGGCTTCACTCGCTCCTTCTGATTCATGACCTGACGAGATCTCCCCCTCCTCGATGCCCTGCCTTTGGGGGGAGTTATTTTGCGCCCCTTCTTCTTCTGTTGGCTGGTTTCCACTGTCTTCGGGATTCTGGTCTCCCTTTTCTCCCTCTTGGACTTCTTTGCTTGGAGTCAGTTCCCCTTCCTCTGCTTCTTTATCCAGGATACTGAAGCTGTTCTCCGTTTCCTTGGTCCCTGAAGATTTGGCGTTCGGTGGGACTATCTGTTCATTTCTTTGGCCCCTCGCTTTGGATCTTCCCTTCCGGGCCTGTTGCCAGCCCTCTTCCCCTTCTTTCTTTGTCGGGGGGTTCTTTGGGAAGTTCCTTTGGAAGTGGCCATATTCGCGACAACCTCTGCACTTGAAAGGGAGCTGTTCGTAATCCAGCTTTTGGTAGTGGTGCCAGTCACCGACTTTTAGTTTTATTGTCTCGGGTAGACCTACCTCTAGATCAACCTCCACACAGATCCACGCACAGGAGTACTGGTCTCTTGGTTCTGCTCGGTCAATGTAGCGACCAAGGCCATTCCCTATTGCTTGAAGCGAGGTGGGGTTCCAGCAGTGGATCGGCAGGTTAGGGAGTCTTACCCAGACAGGAACATCCTTGGGGACTTCTGAAGCAGGGTCAAAACTTGGGGTCCATTTGTTTAAGTAAAGTCCTTGGGTGCCCATGAAGTACGGACCATTTCTGAAAATCAAATCTCTATCCTCCTGAGAGATAAATTCGAAAATGAAGTATCCTCGCTCGACCGCATAGCAAGTAACACTATTTGTGATCAGCGGCCTCCAGTTTCGCTGTATCTAGTTGTCTGTGGATCTGGTTGAGGGCTAGAGTCCCATGAACTGGCCAACAAGTCCGCGTTCAGAGAGGGATAAGGCTACTTTCATTGGGAGTTCAGGCGGCAGGTCGATTTCTGGTATGGCATCCAGTTTCTTGACAAAGCTTGGGGTTACTGAGGGGGACGACTTCTTACTGCAGGCTGCAACCAGCTGTCGAAAGGAGGTGGAGGGGGAAGGAGGGGGCAACAGCTCCCCTCCTTGAGCTGCCATGGCGGCGCACAAAGGAACCCTAGGCGTTACCAGGGCGCGTGGTCATAGGGCGCGAGTTCTGATCTTTTTTTATCATATTATTAAAAATAATTTTTACAATCAATATTAATGAAATTTTAGAATCAATATATAATTCATTTAACAGTAAAGTTTGTGTTATAAAAGTTACTTTGCATATTATTTAAATATTATATGCTTTGACATAACACGATTCCATTTCAATATATTAATAATAATAAAATTTAACATAATACTATTTCATTTCAATACATGGAAATTAGAAGAAAATATTATTACAAATAATTTTTAGAATCAATATTGATGAATTTTTAGAATCAATATAATGATGATGATGATTAACGTCCACTAAGATCGAATTGGTTTATTGAATTTTAAGAGGGTAAGTGATTACTTGTGATTTTTTAGAATTTTGTTTCTATGCTCGAAAAACATTAAAATAAGCTTTCCAAGATCACCATACTTTTGTTGAGTTAAGAGGTTAGCAAGGTTGGTAGTATGACAAATATTTTGAAAATGAGATCTAATATGGGTATAGGCTGGACATTCTAAGAGAAAGTGCTTTTCATCTTCAACCTTCTTAGTATCACAAATGTGACACACTCTTTCATCCCACGGTGTTTTAGGAATTGACCAACACCTAGTAAAATTTATGTTATAAAAGTTGCTTTACATATTATTATATATTATTTAAATATTATATACTTTGAAATAAATCCTAAATCTATCAGTTACTTACTTTCCTCATAGGGTTTTTAATCATTTTTTAAAAATAATTTTAATGTAAAAATTTGAGACTGGGCAAAAATTTAATAATTATTTTTTAAAATTAATTTATATGATGTAAAAATTTGAAACTCATATATAAAATTTGGGCAAAAATTTAATGTCAAATATATTTTAATTATATATTTCAAATTTTAAATCATATTTATTTTGATTATTATTGTTCATTGCGTCGAGAGATGCATTTCTACAGTCCGGGTGGGAGGGATGCATCCGTCTGTCCAAAACAATATTAAATAAATGAACTAAAATGAAATGATTTTTTTTTCTTATGTTGGTTATAATTTTTTTTTGGAAGTGTCACGTCAAAGAGGTTTGCACCTCAAGGGATTTGATCCCTCTCAGCGCTTTGTAGAACCATAGTTAGATGGGTCTATACTGATATAAATTGGTTGGATGAAATTGTCAATTAGGTTTAGTTCATGTAGTTGGAACAAATGATTGTTATCCTCCCCACCCAGGTTTTAATTCCCGCAAGTGACATGTTGAACATTATAATGACTTCGAACCTTGTTACTCACTGCAACAAAGTTGGTATTTAATATTTTTTCTTGCCTCATGCAATCCCCATCGAGTCACTCACATCCTGGATCTTGCATTCAATTTCAAATGGTAAATCATGCTATATATTTTGTTTATCTCTTGCATCTTATAATTTGGCATGTGTTCTTCACTACCTTTTGATTATCTCTTCTTAGCAAAGAATTCAATCACAACTAAGTAGAGTTATTTCTTCTCATCTACGCATTTTATCATAGTTGAGTGTTTGTTGTTCTTATTAACGTGATGTATTTTGTTGTTCTTATACACATAATGTTGCTTCCAAAGGGAAGTAAATTGCTTTTGTTTCGACAAAGCCAAAAATCGATCATCTAAATCTAGAATTGAAACTAGGGATAACTTTGCATGGACCCATTAATGGGATTTTCTTTTATACTTATAATAGATTTGTTCTCATTAATGAGCCTTCTCTAGATAATTGGTTCATATCAATTGTAAAAGACTTTGTTATCTTTCTAATGATGGACACATTTACATAGATTGAAATTGCTAATTTTCTTGGCATAAGAGTTCAAATGATAATAAGTGTAATTGTTGTAGAGCTATAACACAACAACACATTCAAGACAATAGTGCACCTTATTGTTCTTACAATGTACACCCATATAACTAGAAAGGTATGGAAGCATTTTGCTTCCAAATTATTTGGCCTATTCTAAAGAGTATGCTTTCCCACAATATCCAATGCTATAAAATCCCAATCTCTAAATAACTTAATTAGACCCCAACACATTTTTACCTCCCCTCATTATTTTTTGAAGTAGGAAGACATTTGGATTACGGTCTTCCACCAATCTAGCTAGGGCCAGTCTTTTCAAGAGATTGTTCAAACCTCTTGAATTGTAGGATGAAACAATCATTTTGAAGCCTTAGAGGGGTTTTGTCCTACTCTAAGGACCTCTTTGATGGACTTTTATTGTCATTGTTGAATCTCGATCAAAGTTTTTTACTATGCATGATACAATAGGGATTTTCTTCCAACTGATATGGACCATGGTTCTTAATATGATCTAAACCAATCCCCCCTACAACTTCTTTGACCCGACCCTCCTTATTTACTTTCTTTGATCTTAAAACATACATATTGACTCCTTTGGAACATATATCCGTCCCTTGCCCATGATCTTCATGATGTAACTCTTCTTTAGCAAGGGAATATGCCTAAGAGCCATCTAAAGATGAAACATGGCCTAAACTTTCTTTCCTTGTTTCAAGGTGAAGGGAATCCTTCCCTTGACTACGATTACGGTCATAAGCACGACCCTTCGACTCATTCCTAAATTTCTTAGGAACCTCTAAAGGGAATGACCATACTACCTTATTCCCCAAGTCCAAATTAACACAACAATACTATCAATTGAACTAAAAACTTATTAGGATGGTAAGAAGCCACAACATCAAAAACCTATAAATTAATCTTTAAATTCACAGGCTTTTACAAGGAACACTAAACATTTTTAACCAAAGTGAATTCTACTTTACCACCTTCATCAACATCCCTATCCATAGCCTCATAACTCCTCTCGAAGTCCACATCTACCACCACTAAAACATTTTTTTTAATCATAAGATTGAGAGACTACGACTGCCCATTACTCTCCTTGGCCTCCTTTAAACCCAAAACATTCTTTCTCCAAATTTTCCTTTAAAAAATGACTACAATTTACACAAATGTAATGGTCAACATAACAATGGACATATTTGAATGGGATTATGAATCCGAAATTTGAGAATAACTCACACCACCACAACAATATCCATACTTTTCAAAGCCCCTTGCTAATATCCATTTCCACCATAACCCTAACAATTGTTCAAAGAGAGCCCACATGAAAACCTTAGTATAAACAACCTTAGCACTCTACCGAGTTATAATTGCACATTCGCGGATAAAACAGAATTCACTTCTGTGACGTTTTTTCTCTGCTAGCTGTCACGTTTTTATCTCTGCTGCGATCACAACTTTCGAGCTCAGCCATGGCGGACGAAGACTACAACGATTTTGACGGAGGAGATGTTGGGTAAGATGCCCCTTCGCACTGCTTCAGTTCTGCCAGGAAGATGACCGTCTTCACATTAATTTTTTTATACCCATAATTCAGCTGCTGCGACTGACATTGTGAGCTTGCTTTTATGTTCATTTATTCGTTATACCCCTTGATTTTATGAATTGCTGGTTTTAAAATGCCTGCAGATACGAAGAGGAGCCTCCTGAACCTGATGTTGAGGTATGCTGTTATCCATTTTCCTTTTGTCTTTTTGTGATTTATGGTCAAAACTAAAACCGGGGAGAACCCTTCTCTGCTAGTTTAAATTTATGCCCAAAATATCGTTGGTTCTTGGGCTTCCATAATCTCATTTTTCTGCAGGAAGAGGTGGGGGCAGAGGAAGATGAACACGAAGAAGTTCCCGCTGATCCCCATGGAGGGGCTGATAAAGAAGCTGTAGAACAACAACAGCCGAGCGATAAGCCTCGAAAAACCTCGAAGTTCATGACGAAATATGAGCGTGCTAGAATATTAGGCACTCGAGCATTGCAAATCAGGTATGTGTCAATAGGCTATTTCGGGCAGTTAATATCGAATTTGAAGTCTTTTCACTTGAACTCAACTTGTAGTATTAGTAACTAGGGATTTTTCTCATGGATGACTATGTTTACAAGAGACTTGACTGGGAAACCTTCCCATATCCTTCTTGACTCTACATTAGTACATCATTAATCAATTATATATATATATATATAATATATATTTTTGGAGGGGACACGGGTTCACGTTTCTTATCGCCAGAAACCCTCTAGCACTGTTTCTTGTTTTTGGTGAAGTTTGAAACTGTAAGATCAATATAGGTCGGGATTAAATTAGAGAGCTCTGTTTCCAGAAAGCACAGGTTACATGTTAGTTCAAGCATAATAAATTCTAACCATCAACTTGACATTTGCCTGTGGCAGCATGAATGCACCTGTCATGGTTGAACTTGAAGGCGAGACTGATCCATTGGAGGTATAATTGTTTTTGACAGACTTCTGTTTTATTCTTTTTTTTTTTTTTTTTTTCATTTTGAACGATTTTCTAGTCATTATGCATTGGATTTCATTTTTATTAATAACATTGCACATTGAGTTAGGAGCATTTGGTAGGACATAAAATGATTATTTATCTTTATCTTTTGCCATTTTCCGTTGCAGTAGTTATTTGAAAAGAATTTGAAATAGTTTGCCTTTTTTATTGGGTGATTGAAGATTGCAATGAAAGAACTCAGAGAGCGGAAGATTCCTTTTACGATTCGGCGCTATTTGCCTGATGGAAGGTGAGATAATTGTACATTGCTTTAGTTACATGGGATTGTAATGCCTCCGAATTCTCTCCTTGGCCACCCAACACCATCATCAAGATTTATTTCTTTCAATTCAGCATTTGTGAGGCCGAATTAAAAATGCAGACCAACAATATAATATAGAATTTACAAGCAGATAGAAATCAGCAGTGGAAATAGCATTGCTTATACCAAATTCATTTGTCACCCATGTATACAGTCAACCATTCTAGTAATTTGTATGATCTCCTCATTACATTGACTGCTGAATCCTGATACAGGAGAAACAGGGACAACATACTCAGGAAATAATTTCCTATGAAGAGTATTAAATTTCTCCATAGTTCTGGCATCTTCTTGGTGCCCACAAAGCCAATTCTACATACAGTTGGCATAGCTGAAGCTTGCTTTTCATAGAAGAGGCAGAAATAAGCCCTCTGCATCCCACATTGGCGGCTGTTGCTTCCCTAAAACTTGCATATAAACATCTTCCAGACATACCAGATCATGATCCTGAATCGATGCCAAACTCTAGATTTGTTTTTCCCAATTAAGCACAAAAGCACATATACTTCAAACACAGCAGATCCACAAACATCAATTATCAGCATATAAACAGTAACAACCAAATTACTTATCTGTGTAGTGGATGCACTTGGTAAAATAGCTCTATAGGAGTGGTTTTCCTCCCAGCCATAGGCACCAGCTTGTGTACGTGCCATCTCTGTGTTGGGCAATGAAACAACAAGGACAAATTAACTGACCATGGCTCCGGTCTTTCTCACTCAGCCCAATTTCCAGATATCACAGACAAGTAATTAACATTGTAGTCTTTTCCAGTCACAGCAATCCCACTCAACTTACAGTCCCATTCGGCTATCYCCTTCTCTGCCACRGCCCCTTGGGCTATCCCCCTTTCCTCCTATGCTCCATTGTGGACTGGCCAAGAAATTTCCACTGCTGGGAACCAGGTATTTTCAGCTGTAACTAAGTTTTCCTTGTCTCTCAGCCATTACCCATAACCCTTRGTTATGGYTTACACATTTTCATGGMAGCCATCTTCTCATAATTTAGACTAGGCATGAAGGTATGCCTAACTTCAGAGAAGTATAGAATTAGTCTGGGAGAATTATGAACAGGACCAACCATAACAACAGCCGACCCAACATCCCTCAGCTCTCACACAGACTTGGCTTCAGTTGCAGTGTCTCAGGGTTCTCCTACCAGGCCATCTCTTGGCTCTCTAGCATACCCAACCTCAGTGCATGCATGAAATGACTCCCCCCCCAGAGCTGGATGATTGAATCCCCTCTTCCCAAGAGTTTGCATGAACTCTACATTTCCATGGGTAGCACAAGCCCTCCCAAGAAACTTGGGAAAATACTTAAGGAACACCTAAGACATAAGAATTGGAAGGCTTTCRGAGATGAACATGTTATCGTACAAATTCACACTTGTTGAGCTAAAGTCCAAAAGCTCAAGTGCAATCCTGCGTAATTGAGAGAGAAGGCCACTGTCACCTCACCAACCCTCTTTCACTTCAGGCCAGCTCTCCAGCTCAAGGGGGTTTCCTTGGATTAAGATTGCTAGGATTTGGGGGCAAGGAAGCTTAAGGTGGAGAATGAAGTCCAGGCAAAATGAGTTTGGGTAGCATTAGTGTTAAAGAAAAATAATTGGAGGTCCGAAGATCAGTGTCTCTTCATTGGGCATATGGAGTCTAGCATGCAGCACTTGGAGGTTGAACATTTGGGTACATTATTCATTGCCAAGTCCTTCCATATTTATTCAAAACTGACTTTTTCCATTGTCAAGTAATGCTCAGATTGGACCTCCTTTTGCTGGGACGGACCTCTGTTATATCTCTTAATGGTTATTTAGTGTACCCTGCTTGAAACTCCTCTGGAAATCCGCCATCCAATGCTGGTTTTACCTCTGAAGGGTGATAAATAGGGGCTGTAAATGTTACCAGAAAAATACTGATCATCCCATCCGTGGCCATGAGTGTATTTTGGCTGCAGTCTGGCCTACAATCTCCCTTTCCCGTTGCTGCCATATGTTGAACCAAGCAGCAACTGAAGCAAAAATGCTCTCTCCACAATGCCAGCACTGTCATCAGAGGCAACATTAATGAGGAAAGAAATGAATGGGTTCACAGATGACTGCTCCCCACGTATAGATCATGTATAATATAGATTGCTACCAAGCGCTGAGACTGATTCAACAAGATTCTCCTATCCTCCATGAAGCAGGACAAGACTGCAGCAGGTATTTAAATTTTAAATGATTGTGGCATTTGAATTTAAAAAAGAATTCAGGATGACACACTCCAGGGCTCAATCCTTGTTGAGTGTATAAGCAACTGCGTGGCTTGCCTTTCCTATGTTTGCTTTCCTGAGAGCAAGTGTAGCATTTACCCCATCAGTTATTGCAGCCACTTCAGTTTTGGTGTTGTAGGGCTTTGAAACTCATTAACTGCAGCATTACTTATGCTACAGGCAGAGTTTCACTTCCAGCTTGAACACTTTCCCCTTGTCACAATATATCCCTTTGCTTGACCATAGGGAGCTTCTAATACTCTTTCGAGTTCAACATTATCCATGATAGGTTCAAACAGCAGATACTCTCATTTATTGAACCAGAAGTGAGATTCTTGTAAAAGCAGATGAACAAGTCCTTGAAGAAATGATCCATTGCAAAAATCTGTTTGCACAGTGCACCAGGCCTTCGGTCCTCTCGTTCTACTGTGTCCCAGAACACATGGCAGCCCATTAAAATATTTTTTTTGAACTCACTCTACTTACCCACTCATTGGTTCATTGCTCCCATGGTGCTTTGAGGAAGTTATAAACCCAAGTGCACCTTGTTAAATTATTATTATTATTTTATGTTAGTCTCCAATATAATCCAAATGGCAACTTACTTACCACTCTTACCATTTTGGCTTCACTAGCCTTGCCATCTTGCATGTTTGGTATCTGGCTATCTTGTGAATGGGCTTTGGTTTCTTCTTGTACACTTGAAGCATAAATACATGCATCATGTTCAGGGTTCCATCTGGGGTATTGCATTCCTCCCCCCTTAGAATAACATTGTCCTCGGTGTACTCCTTTTCCAGTAATATCAATCATGTTCCAATTTCACAATCATCCACAACACTTGGGCAATTCCCTTCTTTGCAAAGTCAGTCCCTCAGGAAATCCCTCCCCTCCTACATTGTGATGATATCAAGAAGAGTTCAGGCCTTCAGAGTTGTCTGGCCAGTCCTCTGGACAGATCCATCATCCCACCTGTGTCACGGACTTATGACGATATGAGTCATCTTCTTAGATTTCAATAAGAATTTAAAGTAGATTCACTATAACAATCAGATTCAAATAATTGTAAGACATGCTCAGATTACTTGGCTTTTAGACTTGATTGTGGTAGTCCTGATCTTTCTTATGGGCTTACTTCCATTGCCCATGTTTGGGACCATTCTACATGCATTCTTTCCCTCCTGACAGAGTCTTAATTTCATCATTTTTGCAGCGATTCCTTCTTGTCAACCTCCGACCCTTGGGAGATCATGGTTCAGCCACAGTCACTAATACCACTCTGAAAACTCCTCCATGATTGCCCCTTGTTAAATAGTTCAGAAGCCTGTTCAGCATTGCCCTCAACACAGATGTGTTCTTTAGAGAGACCATGTATGAGTGTAGAGTAACTGGTAAGAGAGGGAATGTCACATTCTTTTCATAGCATCAAATAACCTGAAAGCTTCTACCAGGCAGTCTTCATTGCAAGATACACTGATTATTGAATTATATGTGACCTCATGAGGAATGGCATCTTTTAGTTTCATTTCCTTACATGGTTCTAAATCTTCATCTAGATTCTAAACAGCCTTCTTTGCACAGGCCATCGATTACTACTGTGCAAACAGCTTCAATTGTTGCAATTTCTTTCTTCAGTGCTGCCCTTAAAAACTTGCCTGATTCTTACATCCAATCTTTTTACACAGTAGATTGGAGATCGCTGATCAACTAGAGGGAGTTGGCAATCTGGTTTTTGCCTTCATTTCACTGTAAAGCCTTTGAACTCAATCCATCTCATCTCTTTGAAAATTCTATTGATAACTGGGTGGTATGTTTTCAGCTTTGTAAGAATTACTCACCTTGCATTCCATAATGTAATTTTAAGGCTTTCTTTATGCATCCCCTTTCACCGTTCAAAATTATCATTTTACTGTAAATTTGGGCATTAGGAAATAATTTAATAAACCTCTCTTTCTACCATCACAATAAAGACTATCACTTTGTAGTTATTCCATTGACAAGAAAGCTTAACTCAATCCTGTTGCCATGAAATTGGACTATCACACTTTCAAATGCTAATGAAAATGAACAGTAGATAAAACATAGCAGTAGGATTTTGATTCCATTGTTGCAAGGTTGACTCTATTGAATCCAGGAAAGACTCTTAAAGCCAAACCTCAGGGAAGGAAAAAGTGGGCTCCATTACTTGATACCTCTTTGAATTCAGTAATATACTCTTCGTACCAGCCAACAAGAAAATCAACAGGGTCTCTGACAATCAGTGGCTTAAACATGTAATCATACACATTATGCCTTAGTCCAATATTCTGGTGGCAACCCTGATAGGCCAAGACCTTGAGTGATTCGTTCAATCTTTTGAGATCTTTTATATAGTCATGTACAATATGTGTCTTTCCTGAAGCTGATGCATGGACAGAAACACCATGAACATCCATCTCCTCTGCTGAGACTTATTACAGTTAATGCAATCATCTGGGTTATCTGAGGCATAAAAGTTGGATAATACAAAACAGTCTACATAATTCTTTACATTATATTTATTTCTTAACAAGCATGTGATGTCATGAGTGCTACATGAGAGTAGTGACTTCCTCCAATTACCTTAGTGCAAAACTTGTATTAGAACATACCATGTTGCTTTCATCTCCAAAGACAATTTATCCAATTCAGTATAGATATCTTGTGTATGTGGATATGGCATGTCTCCTGCAATAAATGCATGCACCTTCTTATTGACCTCAATCCAATTGCATTTGGTATCCTTTTCACCCCACTATCTTTCATCATTTTTTTGCAGCTTTTCAATGTCATCACATCTACCAACTCCTTCTGGTAACAGGAATCTGTCCAACCTCTATCGGTCATCTGGAAAGGGTAATCTGATGTTGTGACTAAATGTGAAATTAGGAGGTTTTGGTAATATGTCCCAACCCGACAAACCATGGTGGGGAGAAGAGAGTTTAGAGTGTAGAGAGTTCGAGGTAGAGCTATCGGTATCTCTGCCTGTATCCTGCCCAGTCGATAAGAGTATCCCAGCCGAGTAGCCAAGCAGAGCCAAGCCCAATTCCAGAAGGAACGGACGGTTTAGGATAATTCGAAACAGGTGTGAACGAGTCCCAACTACAACATAACTGCTTAAGAGAAGTGCATAATGTGTAACTTTTGAGAAGTCCAACTCAAAAATGTGTTCTGATACTTGTTCTGCTAGCTCAATATTGTTATGTATTCTGCAGTCACCAAGTAAACAAATCCATCTTGTAGTTTTAGTTTTTTATTGGCATTTTTTTATAATTCTTTTTCTTCATCCTAGTTTCCAGCCTAACCAGTAAGATAAATCATACAGCTATAGTGTTCCATTATAGGTGTGATGTGATAAGATGTAATCATGCAATATTCTGTACTTCCTAACACATTTGTGGTTTTTCCCTGATTACTTTAGCAAGAACCATAATGATCGGTTGTCCTCAAAAAGATTTCTCAAAATGAGATCAAATATTCCCTTTCAAGAAAATATCCCTGAGATTTGCCGAGTTTTTCATGCTTGTACATCCTTTGAAATAGCCTGTATGCTTCATCAACTCTGCCTGCCTAAACTAACAATCAGAGAAGAATATGTTACTGGATCTGGACTACAAGCCTTTCCTCTTAAACTCTTAAAAGGTTTGCAGGCTTCATGCTCCATTGTTTATGAAAAAAGCCGTGACATCGACTCATCAAATGGAAGTGTTCATGGCCTTCAATCACCAAGCCACGACTCTGCAGTGGAGATAGCATAAGCTCCTTCTTGCCTCCTACATGTCCATATTCTTATTCACTTTAGCATTCCCATTCTCCTGCTTTGAGGGTATGCTAGTTATAATTGACTTTACTTTTCAGAATATAACCATGTAATATTGGTCATGCAGAGAAGCAGTAAGATGGTACTTGAACAATATATGGATGGATTCTTTTGCTAATACGTTTGATATGGATTAGTTATGTACATTTGCTAACAATTTCTTTGAAACTGTTGAGTTAGGTATACTAGTTATAATTGACCTTTACTTTTCAGCATATAGCAATGTAATACAAGTCTTGCAGAGAGGCAGTAAGATGATACTTGAACAATACATGCTAATATGTTTGATATGGATTAGTTATGTCAATTTGCCACATGTTTGCTAACAATTTCTTGGAAACTGTTCAGTTATGAAGATTGGGGAGTTGATGAACTTATTGTTGAAGATTCATGGAGAAGACAAGTTGGTGGTGATTGAATAGGCTTTTGGAGCCGGGTATTCTTGACAGTGCTTTTGGTGTTAAGTTGAGAAACTTCATATTTTTAGGCAACAAAGGCAAATGAACTGTACATTATCTTTTGTACTCTTTGAGCTGTCGTTTGGTTGTTTCTAGAAGCTCATCAGTTTTGTCCACTAAGGCCTTATCAAGTAGGTTTATATAAACCATTTGCAGTCATAGCTGCAACTTTTGCATGACTGGAACTTGTTTAAGTTTTACTTCTAATTTTGCGAGGACAATATCTGCGCCCTAATGTTTGTAAGGGTTGATGCAAAACATGGCAGTGTAATATTCAAATGGTATTATTAAGAAAGGCCTTAGGTCAGCTGGTAGGTACATGTTAAATGTGATATGTAGAGATGTTATATGATTGTATATAAGCAAATTTGTTATTAGATGGTGTTTGATTGAAGAAATTCATGGTGCTGTAAGGTCCATGCTTGTGACATGTGCTGTGAAAACATAATAGCTTTTACTTGGTTAGTTATGGACAGATAATAATTACACCAATATTGAAAAAAATGAGCTATGTAAAAGCTGCTCTGTTGTGTGTGACTGTATTCCAAAGCACCCAAACACTAGTAAATTTAACTTCTGGACATACAACATGTGAATAGGGATATACACTCTACTCACTTAAAATGTGGCATGGGCCTCCACTTGTCTTCAATTTTGCTCCTCTGGGTGGATAGGCCTCCACTAGTAGATACATATCAAAATATTAGGACTGGGTCCGCACTTTCTACAGTGAGTGCTGTCCACTTCACTGACCACCGCATGTAGCCTCTGCACTTGATCACTGCCACTAGATCATGAACAGCGGTATGGTGAACACTGCACTGAACACCATCCCATGGCTTTGGTCTTTTGGGTGCTTTGTTTTGCCACTACAACAAACTGCCAATCTCTGAGATAGCGGTGAACTTGAGACTGTGATTGGCCTCCTTCCTCTGTTTCCTCCAGCCTTCCTTTTTTAAAATATAATCTCTACAAACTATATGAAACTACTAAAAACATTAAAACAAATTAATACATTGATGTAATTTGCATGAAGACTATAAAAACCAATGCTAAAAAATTAGATTTATATTCTCTGGTAACTCTTCAAGCTATATTGCCGAACCTGCACAATGTCTTCTGCATTTCCTCACAGTTTTAGAGACTGCTACTTTTGAGAGAAATGGATTGTTCAGTAGCATGTCTTCTCATGCTTCTGTCAATGTTTGGTTTAGTGCTGTGCTCCGCCATCAGCTGTGGCAATTCCTCATTCTCATCGTCCGCAAACTAAATTATGCCAATCAATCATGGCCATTTGCACCCTCTCCTGTATGATCTCATCCTCTGCAATCTGTCTCCCCAGTTCTTGTGACTGCTCCCACTTGAGCCGATGCAAGCATCATTCCAGCACGGTTGTCAGGTTGTCTGTATCCTTCCTCAGCTTCTCAACCAAGCCCTTGGGTGGCATCAGAACCACCCTTGGCGACAAGCTGTGCAGTGATCTTGATGATATCCTATTGTTTTTCAATGATTCCCTTGGGCAGCCCATCTCTATACTGATCGGCCTTAACAGATTTGTGACCAAAAGAGAGCACAACAGTGGCGCTGGGCCACTCCCCCCAAAAAATAACCCACTAATCACACACAACAGATCTCATGAATTGTGGTCTGTGGCATAAACCGGTTTGCATGAGTTGCCTTGCTGAATCGATTAGTAGAATCAGATGGTCCATTCGGAAGGAAATTCTCAAATTTGGTGGGATGAAGACCTCTGTTGGAGATCGATTTGCTTGTAGAATGTGAAGTTTTTGGAGGCTGATCTGGCTGGCTGATTTGAGATGAAGAACTGGAAAACAAGCTGATTGATGGCTATGGTCTTTTGATTGCTACTTGGATCTACAAAGTACTGGTGAAGGTCTGCACAAGATTGCAGATGTGTAGCAGAATTGATACCCACGGCCACCAAAGACTAACTTAACATTTGCTAAGCTACAAAAGAGTACCTTAAACTAGCCTCATAGCTTGAGACAACGGAGAATATTAGAGTTGCCCCTTGAAAACAACTTAGTCTTCCATTTTCAAGGATACCTGCTCTGATACCATATGAGAAATAGCAACTAGATTGACTTTATTCATTCAGTGGAGAGATATTTATACAATATGCTTGCTCCTACAATATAGGGTATATTTTGATGTTTTGAGATTCATTTCCTGCCTCGAGATTTTGAAAACAGATATTGCAGGAACACAATTTTTTTTAAAGGTTGCTTTACTTGAATATAGAAAAGGTCCTAAATATGTAGTTGGAAAAATAGTAAAACTGATTGTAGGAACAACACAAACATGGAGACAGTTTTTTAAAGGTTGCTTTATTTGAATATAGAAGGTCCTCAATATGTAGTTGCAAGAATAGTAGTACTCTGGCATTGTTAACAGTGTGGGTATTTGTAGAAACATTCAAGCTTGAAACCAAGGATGAGAATTTCTCATACCCTGGTAACCACAGTAAAATCCAGCGTTACAGGAGATGTGCTCTCCCACGTTTCCTGGATGGGGAAACTTAGTGGGGGACATTTTCCCACGTCCCCTTTTTGGGGAAACTTGGGGGAGATGCGGGGGATGTTTCCCAAAAAATGGGGGTGTTTTCATTTTGTGTGGGATACCTTGGCATTCTCCCTAAAAAGGCGGACGTCAAGGTGATCTTCATTATTTTTGGCCTTGGAAAAAGGTCATTTTTAAAAATTGCTAAAAATTAAAATCTTAGAGTGAATGTGAATATTTATTTGATGTTTTCATTATTCAGGTTTGAAACTTGTTAATGTTTTTCACATTTAAATTTTTTTTGAGGATTTTGAACAAGGTACACTATGTTAGGTGGCCCCCCTTATGTCAGGGCCCTGACATTTTCTAAAATTTTCGGGTGTCTCCACACATTCCCTGTAAATGTACCCCAATTCTCATGCTCCCTTGTCCTGGAAACTTGGTGGAACATTGAGAAATTTTTTCCTTACACGAGCACGTTTTTGGGGTGGATTTAATATTGATTCTCCAAGGTTTGCATTGTTGATGGACAACTTTGCTTGAAATAATTTCGGAGTATCACCATACAAAACTTTTTTGTATAGCAAATGCATATGGACAATTTTGAGAACAATATAATGGTGTACTGTATGGCTTAACATTCCTTGAAATTCGGATGTAATGAGAACCCCTGTATGGCTTAACATTCCTTGAAATTCGGATGTAATGAGAACCCCTATTCTGTGTTGATTTTCCTGTTAAACCCAACACACGACTAACAATCCAAATAAACTCAATTTATTAATTATTAACACAATGAGGTTTTCAACGAAAATATAAGCATAAGCATAAAACAAAAACCAAACACATTTACACACGAGATTCGGGTAAACACCCATGGAAAAACCCTTGCGGGAAAACTAGTTTCGAGTTTGATTTTATTGCTAAAAATCCTGGGCTCCCATCCTAGAATAATGGCCTATTAGAGGATTACAATGTTGTAGTTGATAGCTTAGCTCACCTGGTTGGTATCTCCCTCGCTGCCCCTTTGCACACTTCCTCAACCTTGTCCACTCAGACACAAGTACATGAGCAAGACTCCCTCTTGCTCCTATGCACTCATTGTGTGCCTCACACTCTTCTTAGATATGCTTTTATAATCTCCTAATGACTAAAACCCTAACCCTAGATCTTCAACGATCAATATTAGATCTTGCCCCTATGAGATCAACAGTCGTGACTTAATCTCTCAAAGTCACTTTAAGTCATATAAAATCCACTCTAGAGTGTCCCTTGGACACTTCCACATACTAGGCACCGCCAATGTGGAAGTACTTGTCCAAGCTACTCCGAAAATTAACACTCTTCTCGAGGAAGGTACTTCTGGAAGAACCTCCTCCTGGATCAATCTCTGATCCCATCAAATCTGTTACTGTTGTAGCTACTCCCTCTGAACTAAAAGACTCTTCTGCTACCTCCGTTGCACTCTGATTTGGTCTACGATCCGAGATCCCCTTGGATCCCACTACACGTTGTCCCAACACCCTGTACAACATACCCTCCTTGATGCCAAGCCTCACTGCTGCATCCTGGGTATCGCTCCCTCTGAACGTATGAGTACCTGTCCATCCTCGAACATAATTGCATACCCCATGTCTTCCAAGGCTGATACTAAGAGCAACTTCAACCCTGGGACATACATCACTCCAACCACCTCCAGAGAAACTCCTAACTCTAGCTGGAATCTGACACATCCAACCCCCTTCACTGCATGCATAGTGTGTGCCCCACTCTTCACATAGCAGTCTGAGTCTTTCTCTGAAACACTAAAGAACATCGACCTCATTCCTGTCATATGGTGAGATGAGTTATTGTCCACAACCCATCCCCAACGATGCAATGAGTGAAAAGTGGGCTCATTGATTTACTCTTTAAATTCATGGGATGTTTTATGCAAAGATAGATAGATAGAGTATGAAGGCTTAAAAATATTGAAACGAAAGAAAAACAACAATGGAGTAAAAACAAATGAAGCCATGGAAAACCAGCCTTGTGCAATGTGATGTGGATTCACTCAAATGTGGTGCAAACTTGTAGAGAGAAGTTTAACTCAAAATTTGGTTTGATGTTCTCTCCAATGTCCAAATTCCAATCTCTCCAGGGGACCAACACAATCAAAATAACATTGTACAGATTCACACAAATAGAATACTCTCTCAATGTTCTAGTCTTTGATAGATTCACAGTGTGGGGTTTTAGTTTGTTTAATTATAACAATTTCTTTAGCATTTTATTGTGTTTTTTTAATTTTTGGTGTTACATTGATTACTAGCCTTTCTCTAGAAACATGACCATATATCACAAGAAACACAAGTTGTTGTGTTTCTCCCCAAATGTTTAACTTGTTACAATTAAACAAAGACACAAAACAAAGTCATTAATGTGTTTCAAAAGCATTAGTAATGTGTTTCCATATCTCAATGATGCTTGGCCATTTTTATAGTAATATAAGTTTAGAGGGTTGAAGTCCATTTTTCTTGATATCCAAGTCCTAAATTATCAGGCTTGCACAAACAAGCTAACTCACAAGTGGTTCATGCTTTGCTCGATAGAATATTCTAAAACATATATGCCAAAGATTTATTTGTCACTTCGAAAAATGAGTTAAATATGACGATAAAATCAAGATATTTTTCATTATATTATTTTTCTCTTTAGCATTTTATATGACATGATTTTCAATTAAGTTTCATTGTTTTCTTTCATGGTACTAGTTCTACATATGAGTTGTTCGTTAGGGAGTGGTCTAAAACATATATGCCAAAGATTTAATTGTCACTACGAAAATGAGTTAAACATGACAATAAAATCAAGATATTTTTCATTATATTATTTTTCTCTTTAGCATGGTACTAGTTTTACATATGAGTTGTTCGTTAGGGAGTGGTTGAATATGAAGACAAAGGAGATGAGTTCCACATTGGTGAGATTATGAAATAACACTTGTTTTCTAAAATTATGATCTCAACTCGTAGTGAGTGCCTAATAAGAATGCAATTATGTAGTGAGTGCCTAATAAGAATGCAATTATGTTATGTCCCTCAAGTTGAACACTAGTACAAATCAAAATCAATTGTGTTCTTTGTCAAATTATTGTCTTGGTTTGCTTTTATAGGGATATGATGGGCAATGATATCTCACGATGTTAATTTCATTGTTGACTACATGTTTGAATTTGCTTTGTTGATGAATTTACGAAGAATTGATGTTTCATTGCTTATCAACTCATGGATAGAGGAGTGCATTCAATTTTTCATTCATTGAGATTAATTTCAAACTTATCATATTTTGTTTGATAAGGATATGATTTTGTTTGTTTCCCGAGAAAAAAATATTATATTCCATATTTCTAAGAGGAAATTAGAGTATACATTGGTTAGTCAATTATGGCTTTCAAAAGCAAGTGCTTGACACACCCTTTTACAATGCTTAACTGACATCATTATAGTCTTCTAGTATTGGACATCTGACTACCAAAAATTACATTCTTACATCATGAGTATGTTAACCTTAACAAACCTATAGAGACACAAGATCCATAATGAGATATTTTTCAACATCATAGACAAGGAAAACCCTTTAAATATCAAACAAAGAAGCAACTATAGGATGGTCTTCATAGCATCAAACACTTGAAAATTTCCCTTGAACTCTTGTTCGATGCACTAACTCTTGCAGAGGGAGAGAGCTTCCTTTGACAACTTATTAGCATGGGGGTTATTTTCCTTGAAGACGTGTTTAAAAGAAGTATCAACAAACTACTTTTTAAGCTCCTTAACCATATCTATAATAGAAATTAATGCCAAAATTTGAATTTGTGAGTACTAGAAGCCCAATCTCCAAGGATCTTTGAATCCCTCCATCACTTCAAGCTTATCCAAACCTTTTTCCTCGACAACTTTCAAGAGAATCTAGAGTGCATAAAATTCAGTGTTGTTGTTACATCCAAGACCAACACTTTATTTAAAAGCAATTAAGTGACCAACATTTAAATACATGATGGCCCTAGCACCACAAATCCCTGGAGACCCTTCGCTTGCACCATCGAAGAAGCCTCAAGCTACCTCCAAGTTAAAGGCAATTTCATTTATGACTTGAGGAGCTTTTGCAGTAAAAGGCTTCCAAATTCTTTCGAAGTCTCCCTTGATTGTGTGATACTAAACTAATAGAAAAGACTTTACCTTCAAAATTATATTGTTTTTGGAGAGACAAATATCCCAGGGCACATAGTATGTGTGCTACTAAATTGATAGAAAACAATTTACCTTCAAAATTATATTGTTTTTGGAGAGACAGATATCCCGCACATAGTATGGAAGAGCTCTAAGTGAGACCAAAGGCTTATCGTGAATGCAACTTTTTAAATAGTCCAACAAGGTGGCCTTGTTCATGATTTGTGTCTGTTTATGAATTCATGAAGGATTGATATTTCACTCCTAATGAAATTGTGGATAGAGTGCATTTGTGTTATTGGTCATTGAGATCAAATACAAAATATGAGACCATGAGAGGTGGAGGAGTTGCTTATATAATAAGTTTGGTTTTATTTTATAGATGTTTAGAATACTTGAAAAATGTGTGAGAGGTGAAAGAGTTGCTCATATAATAAGTTTAGTCTTATTTTATAGATGTTTAGAATACATGAAAAATGCATGAATTTTCTTAGCCTTCAATTATTTTCTAAGAACATGTTACTCTAGCATTCACTGAAAGGTGAAAGAGTTGCAAGGATAATAAGCTTAGTTTTATTTTTAGTTGTTTAAAATACTTGAAAAATGCATGAAATTTTGTAACCTAAGGATTTGTTAACTCTATCGTGATTCTTGGTGTCTACAATCATGACATAAAGCTTGTTGAATCAATTTTCATATAATTTCATGTCTCTAATGATGGGGCCATGGAGGTCCTATGTCACACATGTTCATGAATTTCAATATAATATGATATTTAATTTAATTGAGTTGATGTCACAAATGTTTGTGAAATTAGTTGTTGTATTTCATTGGAGATATGATACCGATGATATTGGTGAAACAAAGGGGATTTAATCCACTTTTCATTTTAGACATTATCTAGGTTCATGTGGCATAAGTGATTCTAAGCTATACATTGTGTTTCGTTGGAGATATGATATGATGACATTAGTGAAACAAATGAGATTTAATATACTTTCCATTTTAGACATTACCTATCCTCATGTGGTATAAGTGATTGTAGGACATATATTATAATAATTTGATAT
>ML790215.1:143729-179636 GCA_009831015.1 Picea engelmannii
TGGTTATAAATGACAACAATGGGTAATGAATAAATGTTGAATGCTAATTGATGAGTTTTTGTGCAAGAGGGAAGTTTTGGGAAAAAGAGCCCCACACTCATTCACCCCCCCCCCTCTAAGTGTGGTAGGTGTGTCCAACACTATTATTATAATCAATTATCGATATTTATAGAGAATCATGGCATTCTAGGCCATTAGTAGTATGCTCTTGTAGGAAATTTCAGAGTCTCACTGCTAATTTCTACCAAAGGAATCCCTCCTTCATTCTTTTGCTTGTTTAGTAAAATGATGGGAGCATTTGTTGGTGGAAGTCATAAGGTTAGGCATCCCTATCCTTTCAACTCTCACTTGCAATGATTTCTTTGCTATTATCTGTTGACTTAGTGCTCCCTCTCTTGTCTTCTTCTAGCTAGTGGAATTCCATAGATTGGTGGGTGAGTAGGTGGCTCATTGAGTCATTGCGTGGCTAGCATGCAAACAACCATACCCTCACCTCTTCATCATTCTTCATAGCAATGAACTCTACTTCTCATCTGCAACATCTTCGACCTTGTATCTTTTGATGCACTTTTCTTGGTTGTTGATTAGTTTAAATAGATATAAGTCATGCCATTCATGTTTTTGGATCTGTTTCAGATTAAACCACCCCATTGGGAGGCTTTTGCTATCCAAAATCAGATCCATGGAGGATATGGAAGTACATGGCCTCACTTGTCTCTCCAAGTTCACTACTCTATTTATGATGGATACCTACTTCTTGTTTACTCTATTCAAGCTATTGGTCTACCCTTGTTCCACTACTACCATAGGCGTCCTTCCTTTTCTCTGTGTGCATTAATGATGTAGACCCATCCACCTTTCACCAAGTGATATTTGTTCTCCCTCCTATAGAAAGTTGCATCCATTTCTTGTAAGTATGGGATTCCAAACATCACCTCACAAACATCTAGTGGTGCAACTTCAAACTCTATTTCATCAATGTAATCAACATTATTGGAAAATTTGATTTTCATCTCTTGGTAAGCCTTGTCACATACCCAACAACCTCTTACACAATTGAGGCTATGGGGTGCCTAAAAAACACCATAATGTTTTTTTCTCTAATACCAAAATTGATTTCACTAGTTGGCTATAGAATTATATAGTAGAAGCAAGGCCACAATAGTCTTAATATTCAATTTCAATCTTACGACATGAATACAATCCTACAATGCCTTCATCCATAATTATGCAAATTAAATCCATACACATAGAACTAAACAATTGCAAAATAATAAAATGCATAATAGAAACATAAAAACATGAAATTTCATGACACAGTTGTTGAGGAAAAGATATGAAATGATCTTACTCAAGCATTTTCAGAATTTACTTGGCTAAAGTGAAGTAGACGGGAATATCACCCTATGTTTATAGCCAACAAAAAATAACATCCTAACTCACAAGTATTAATTACGAGTGCTTAGGCTAGTCTTTTATCAACAAAAAGCTTGTTGGAAATTCGCTTTTTGTGTAATTTTATGAATGTAACAGTTACTGAAATAAATGTAAGAACATAAGTAAAGACACCAAGATGATAATCAAGACAGATAAGACATAAAACAATCCTTTATTTCATTCCAATTCACCAAAGAGTCATTTTCTTTACAAAATCTCATACATAAATCTTGGACCAAATTCAAACTTAGACATCCTCGATGGAACATACAAAAGGACCTCTGAAAGAAAACCAAAAATGAACACTAAAAGCTGGATCATCTTGCCACAGATTGCTTCCCACTCGACTCTACATAATAGACTTTATCAGTCATGAAAACTAATTCACAAACCTACAATTCTACACAGACGATCAAAGATAGATCAACACCTTTGAAAAACAAGTGTTTGAATGATTTGATTCAGCCCTGAATATTGCTGTCTACAATAAGACCATGCTATCATAAAAGAGAATTAGGCTTGTGATGAATATATGAATGAATGAAAACTGAACTATCTCAACATAAACTCAAAGAGAAAACCTTAGCATGCTTATGCTTCTATCCTCCTCTTGTTCCTCGACCATGGCTACCTCGAATGAAAAAAATCATCCTGCATGTGTGATCGATTAGGAAATAGTCTTTTAAATAAACATACATGACAACTCTTAAAAATATGAAATAGATTTGGCTTAATAATGTATCAGACTCATGCAATCCAATCCATACAAATTGTTTTATTGTTAATCAATGACCAGGGGGGTGAAAAAGGGTTCTGGGATATGTGAGGGTTCATATTGAGCGAAAATATGATATAATGAGGGGGGAAAATACATGGCCACTGCTCAATGACAAAAACAATCAACTAAAAATCAAACCAATAAAACATCGCTGTAATCCACACAAGACACTACCACTTTCAACTGCCTTAACACCGAAATTCTCTTGACTGTAATCAATCTCAGAACAAGGAGTGAAAAAATGAAATGGGAAGGTGACGAGATTTGTAATTAGCGTAAAATGAAATCATGGAAGGGAAGACAAATGATTACTGTTCATGAAATTAATTAAGTGATACATAAAACATGTTGCAAAATGAGATGCATCAACCATCAATCATTTGACCAAATAATAATTTCTGTGCATTTAACTAGTTCGCTGTTCATAATCAAATATCCAACACAGTGCCATCACAAGACAGTAGGCATCCCACACAATCTGTAAAAAATATTTTGTTCCCTTATTTGCATCTTATAACAATTTCCAAACAATAGCCATTCCACTCCGTTAACCATCAAAATCAACCACTGCCCATGCATTTCAATCCACAATAATACTCAGAAGTCATGTTTTCGAATTAACAATGAAGTCAATATCACTGCAATCGGGCCTACCAAAATGTAATCATATTCATTAACATACATAGGCAGTAACCAAATAACCAGGATCAAATTGCAACACCCGAATTGATATTTAAACATACAACCAACATGCTCCATTTAGACACAACTATGCATGGGGTAATTCGCCCAGACAATGTAACTATGCCACTTGTGAAAATAAAACAATTCAATGTGACTTAAAGAGTTGGGCCATCCACCCAACATGACGAGGTCTTGATAACAAGCTGGTCTCAACAATTGATCGGGATGCAACAAAATGTACTCAAAACTCCGTGAGTATCTCTGACTGTGAGAACTCAAGCCTTTTATATTATACACAGTGCACAACCAACAAAACCCCATGATGCAACAATTCCACCTAACACAACAAACACACAATCACAACAATAAATCAAACCATCGTGTTGAGTCATCGATTTAAATAAATATTGCTTCGATTTAGTCACACCGTGATCGACTATGCTATGAAAACTCAGGTTTAAAAAATCAAAGGAGCATAAGGATGCAGTGGATATATTCTCTACAGTCATCTAGTTTAACAGTCATTCAGCCCCAAAGAAAACCATAGTTACCATGCCATTATTTCATTTTGCAAAAACACCATACCACAAAGTGACATGCATGAGAAACACCAATAATTTGTAACCAATGCCAACTATCATCCAAATAATCATTAGTGAAAATACCAGTGAATGTGTATCAACCAAACAATTTGCCACTGTTGTAAAAAATCAATCAACCAAACAAGCTGTGGCAACTATGCATACCCATGCATCAAATTGAATCGGGGCAGAGGCCTTTTCCATTAATAATACTAAGTTATTAACATAAGGAGGGCGAGTGTGTAATTTGAAAGTGCAATTGGAAATGTAGGGTTTATCACTATTATCACAGAGTCAGTAACTAAATACCAAACCAACACGACTTCCATATGACCAATGGGTGAATCCGTATTCAAAGTAATGGACCATACATTCAATCCACAACAACCCGTAGCAACTTGATAGGCATGACAATATCCTCTATAGAACTCCAGACTGGAGGGTTAAGGGTCTAATCTGTAGCCAACACCAGGGGAATGGAGCCAACTCCTCGTAATGGTGGAACCTTCGAGGCCAAGGGTGTGCACAGAGAGAGAGTCATGATTCATTTGTGGACAGGTAACAATCCATGGTAGGGGACTACAACAAAAGGTGAGGCTCCCATTTGGCCGGGTAATTTTATTTAATGCACACAGGGTATAACCCTCGTGTTCTTCGTTCAAACTACCACAATAATGAGGTGAAGAGAGGGTCGAGTTAAGAACATAACCCTCACTTCATGACCCTTAGTGGTGGAAACAACCAATGCTGAAGTGAACACAACATATTGACACAAAAAACCTTTGACCATTAAACCCATGAAAGCCAGAGACTAGATTTAGGATAGTGCATGAAGATAGCCATCCACCCAAGACTTAAACAAAAACCCACCAACTAAACCAGTAGTGAGAACAAAGAGCTATCACCCAGGAAGACTAATAACCTCTACGAACTCAAAATTATCCCAAGAAGAACCATCCACTCTTCATTCCAAGAACCCAAATTTCACACAGTTGCAACACTTAGGAAAACACAAACCAATACACCTGAGCCAATAGTCATTTCATAACCAGAGAAAAGTCATGAATGGCAAAAAAAAAAATACATACCTGTAATCGAATTCCTTAAAATGAGAGCTGGCCGAACGGTTCCTCTCTGCTAAAAATTCGGAGCATAACCACAACATCAAGATCGAACAATAGCCCAACTAGGGTGGTGGCTAACAGGAGGAGTAAAGGTGACATGTAGTAAATGCACGTCACCTCCACCCTCAATGCATTAACTCATCAGTACATTCCAACACATCCTTCATTAACACCATTAATTTAACTTTGCGTTGGAATCTGCACATATTACTTGCCAAATGTGCTCTCCACATCATATATCCAATTCCTTATTATATAACTCAAACAAAATCTCATAACCATTAACACCATTACCTTGCCAAATGAACCACCGACGTTTGATCTATCCAAATATACCATATGTATATAGGCCACATAATTCAATTAACCATTGCATAACCATTAGCATTATCACCTTGCCAAATGCGCCACAACATTTCACACCATATGCATATTAAACATGTAATTCAATCACAATTTGATAACCATTTACTTGCTAGCTAGGGTTTAACAATAATCATCAAGTCTTTTCATGCATGTAGTATAATTAGGATAGCTTTAAAATCTTCCCCTTGCAATTGTTTCTCATTTCATTCAAATTATTCGCATGTGGTATTGTAGAACTAGGTCCCTTTTCTTTGCATTTGTTATGGTATTTTTCCTTTCATATAATTTCACTAACATGTTTGTTGTGCAAGTGTGAGAAGAACGGATAGCAACGATATTAGTGGATAGAACATGTTGTAGTAACATAAGGAATCAATGGTTCATAACTTGACCCATAGCCAATAGCAAAAGATCTCATCAACCATGTAAACCCTGTCACACATTACCATAACATAAAAAATGAACATATCTGATCTTCAATAGTTTAAGGGGGTCCCACCTAGTAGTATTATTTAGTTTTTTTTATAATAATAGGCTTTAGCAATACTTTGCGGGCAAAAATTCGTTGACAATTTTAATCGTCAACAAATTGACGACTCCACATCAAAATTTGTTTTCAATAGATTTGGAACTCGGAACTCATGGTTTCACAAACCAAGAACAATGATATTAGAAGACATAACTAGAATAATTATGCAACAGGGGGAAGTGTGCGGATTTAATGGAAAGATGACCGAGAATTTGGGAATAATTGATGAAAAGTGTTAAGTATGAGGGGTTTTTACCACTGCATGCATAATCATTCAACTGTAATATGTTCTTAAGTTTCAAGGAGGAAAACTTACAGATTTTCTATTAAGATCTCAATGGATGAAGAAATGGCAAGAAGAAGCGGGAAATAACCAATTCCTTGTAAGATAACAGTGGAAATATGTAACAATTTCAAGGTCCCTTCGGAGGAGACATCATAACAACTATGCAATCTTGATTATTATCGACTAACAATGCTTTGCAGGAGTGTCACTGTGGCAGAATTGATCCAACATTCCGTCTTGACCAAACTCTAAGAGATGATAAAGAGAAAATCACAATAGAAGCAATAATGTAGAAATTAAAACAACAACAATAAAAGACTCAATTGAAAAACAACAAGGAAATAAAAGTTAACTTAGAAGGCATAAATCAAGGTACTGTAAGCATAGAAAAGAAGCACAAAAATTGAAAGCATCGCTAGGCTACCAGTATACAACAATATCCAAGCAACATTATAATTTTTCATGTTGGTTCCTCGCAATATTTTAAGCGAGGGTTGTTAGTGCTGTAGGGAAACAATTGCTCCTGTAAATATTTTGAGATATAAGAATTAGTATCCCAGACAAAAGCAATTTGGAAAGGGCTGTTCACTTGGAAATCTGATGTAATCATCATTCCCTTGACACACACAATTAGATCATCAAGATAGAGATGGAGACTGACCAATTCACCGAGAGTCATGTGCATATTTTTTTTAAAAGTAGTACCTGTATCAAGTAAGCTAAAAAGCCAACATTTGTAAGGCATGTATCACAATTAGTAATGAAAGTGGTTTTGTGAACATTTGGCCCTTTTACTTTGATTCTCTTGTAACCAAACAGATTGTCAAGTAAGAGTCTTAACTGTAACTCTACAACCTGTTGCAAAAACATTTCCATATTGAGAGGGGAAAAGGGATTTCTTATAATCGCTTGCCTGAAAGTTCAAAGACTAATACAAGTTATTATATTATCAATGGTCTTTGAGGCCGATTTCCAAATTGAGACCCATTCAGGGTGGGCTGGAAAAAACATTCTATCCCTTCAGAAATCTCTCAAATCCCTTCGAAAGGGTGCTTCCGGTGTAGAGTTAAAAAGTTCTTGTTTTTGCCTAGCTAGTTTCATAATATGCTGAACAAGACCAGGATCAAAACCACGAAGATCCTCATAAGACCAAGAAAAAACCTTTTGAGATTCACCAAGTAGTCCGATGGACTCCATAACTTTTCTAACAGAACATTGGACATTTATCTTATCATCTGTTGAAGATTCAAGTGTCCTAATGTTCAGGAGGGTGGTTTCAACCACCTTCTTTTGTAACTCCTCTTCTTTCTGTTTTTTTTTTTTTTTCTGTTGCCTACAACACTCAATGAAAACGAACTCTCAAGAAGAGTCATTCCCTCATGAATATCATTATTTTTTGTGGATATAATATCCTCGGGCTTAAGAGGTTCATTTTGAATGACAACACAAATGCTCTCATCGTTAGGGATGGCCTTCCAAGATCCTTCCTTTTCAGGAATGTATGGACGATGTAGAGATTGAAAAGAACAATTAGCCTCGTGAGGCAAGATTTGCTGGGTAGGAGAGGCTGCAAAGACAACTAACTGATCAACCATCGAATTCAACTCCTTCTTAACATGAGTGATGTTGAAAGATAGAAAGTTCGAGACAAGTGCCCAAACAATTTGGGAGTATTGTTCCATCACCTTGTTGCTAGGAGAGCATATCTTGTGTATCAGGTTCACAACAAGATCATAATTCCCAAAAAATAAAAAGGTGGGTACAACCAAGATTAAGGGCGTTATCAATTCTTAATATAAAGCTTCGAATTCAGCAGCATTGTTCGTACAAGCAAAATCCAACCTGTATGACAGATTATGAATTTTTCCTGCAGGGGAAACCAAGATAATACCAGCCCCATTACCTTCATTAGAGTGTGAACCATCAAAGTGAATATGCCATAAATCATCATCTAAATCAATTCTTTCCAAAGGAATATTATCTTCTTCAACAAAGATGGAATACACTCCTAGGTTTTCTTCAATATAGTTTACAGTAGATTGTGGAACATTTTCTATGTAGGGTGAGATTATTCCTTCTCTAAGGACTATAATGTTCTTACCATTCCGAGGAACGGATAAATGTGTCACATTGAGTTAGAGGTATCCACCTGTCAAGTCTTGCCAATCTCTCCCCAAGACAATTGAATAATTTCTTACATGCATACCAATCACCTGAATGTTGAGGGTTGTCCTTATCTCAGGATGAACACATAAAACCAAGGTTACATATTTAATATCTCCCATGGTTGTTTGTTGTAGACTATTATAGGAGAGCATGCTTCTGGAATTTTCGTTTGTACAAGACAAGCCTAGCTCTTCCATAATAATCTTTGACATGACACTTGGGCCTGAACCACCATCAATGAGGCAACAATGGGCAATCTTATCCACGATCTTTACAGAAATATAAAAAGGGGGGTTTTTTTAGGGTATCTAAATTTATGTACACCTACTTTATTTACAGAAGAATCCTCTTCGTCTATCTCTTCAGAAATATTGGATACAATGGAAGATTTTCCTTCCATGAATTGTTTCAGATGCATCTGTTGTTCAGGGAAGACAACCATGTCTAGGAGGGTTGCATCTGCTTTGATTTTGGACAATTGATTCAAGATATTGTATTTAGAAGAGGGAGGAGGGGGAGTGATTCTTTGACTCTTAGGAATTTTAGGAACCTGGGGCATAGCAACGGTTGAGGATGATCTCGGGCTAGAAGAACCGCGAGGAGGATCAAATTTACCCTTGGAAGCATAGGATTTTTCATAGTGTTAATAACCATGACATCCTCTGGATCCGCAAATTCTAGGACAACGATAGTATCTTTCAACCTCTTACCAAAGATCTTATCTCTGACACTCTTCTTTACCTCACAAGTGGTTTCTTCATGGTGCTCCTCACAAAAGTTGCACCAACTCCGAGGCAGGATAGACTTAGGCTAAAAATTGTTTTCACTTGGATTTCTAAAGGGGGGTGCAGAAGAGGATGAATCTCCAGGGGTGAGAGGGGAGACAATACCCTTCCACTCAAATTCTATCATACGATTGTTCATATCTTGTACTATCTATAAGAGATCAGACATGTCTATCTGTCTAACTGATTCTCCCTGGGGAAGACCAGTTCTTTCAATCTATTCTTCATACTCTGAGAAAGTTTGTAGAGTAGAACCGAGATTATCGATGGCCTTTTCTTCAAGCCTATGACGATAGGGAGAAGGCAATGCATTGTAGTAATGCATGAAAGTGGCTTGGTTCTGAGGGCAGATAAGTTCGAAGATTTGATTGTACAACTTGGTGAAATGAAAGTTGAAAGACTTGATAGTCTCACCATCTTTATAAGTGACGTTATTGTATTCCCTTAACTTCTCAACATGGCTTTTGGATTTCTTATAAGTGGATCAGATTCAATAGATTAAATCCTCCCAGGTAGACATGATATTAGGAGGAAGGTCAAAGAAGTCGGTCATAGCCTTTCCCTCCAAGGAATTGACGAACACGTGCATGGAAGTGTCATTGTCGTTAGCCCCTATGTTATGACAAGAATTAGAAAATGCCACTAGGTGTTCATTGGTACTGACAATGTTATTCCATGAAAACTTAGGCAAATGATCTTTAAACTTCGGAAGTGGGAGAGTAACAGGTGCTAGGTTAAGAGGAGAGGACACATGCCATGGTGTGGTTGTGGCATCTTCTTCGAATTGAAAAAGCCCATACTTTTTAATGACTTTGGTGGGGTTTGTAGTATATTGGACAGGGATATGGTGGCTTTACAAGCTACCAATCACCGATGACGATGAAGATTGGGAATATGGAGCACTTCCAGTGCCACCAGATCCACCACTAGATGCCATCTTAAGGATGATAGATGAGAGAAAGAAAGACAAGATGGATGAATTAGATAAAGTTCTCCTTAGAGCACTTTGTTGGGCAGATAACACAACGTTTCTCGTTCCTATTTCATAAATAGCATTGATTTTGGGTGAAAAGCCTCTTCTTCTTCTAGAAGCATGAGAGTCTAAGGACATGAAAGAAAGGCCAAAGCTCGAATAAACAAAGGTTTACTGCTGATTTCTAGGATGTCTACATCTAGCCTCCACTTGTTCTTGAGCACTAATATCTCGTTCAATTGCTTCCCAAGAATGGTTAAGTTCGGCACGGGTATTGGTAGTGTCTAAAATAATATGGAACAAGTTGAAAACAACGTTGGTCTGGTCTTGGAGTCTGGGCTCAAGATTGGGCTGCCTTGCAACAGGAACAATCATTAATAGTAAAACAATCAAAGAATCAATTTCAGAAAAGAAAGATGTATCGATGAAAATCGAGTATAAAATTTTAACTAGAGAGATATTGAAGATCTCCGTAGTATGGTCACCAAATAAATGTTGAGGAAAAGATATGAAATGATCTTACTCAATCATTTTCAGACTTTACTTGGCTAAATAAAAGTAGATGGGAATATCACCCTATGTTTATAGCCAACAAAAAATAACATCCTAACTCACAAGTATTAATTATGAGTGCTTAGGCTAGTCTTTTATCAACAAAATCCTTGCTGGAAATTAACTTTTTATGTAATTTTCTGAATATAAAAGTTGCTGAAATAAATGTAAAAACAGAAGTAAAGACACCAAGATGATAATCAATACAGATGAGACATAAAACAATCCTTTATTTCATTCCAATTCACCAAAGAGTCATTTTCTTTACAAAATCTCATACATAAATCTTGGACCAAAGTCAAACTTAGACATCCATGATGGAACATACAAAAGGGCCTATGACAAAAAACCAAAACTGAACTCTAAAAGATGGATCAGCTTGCCACAGATTGCTGCCCACTCGACTCTGGACAATAGCCTTTATCAATCATGAAAACTAATTCACAAACATACAAGTCTACACAGACTATCAAAGATAGATCAACACCTCTGAAAAACAAGTGTCTGAATGATTTGCTTCAACCCTAAATATTGTTGTCTACAATAAGACCCTGCTATCATAAAAGAGAATTAGGCTTGTGATGAATATATGAATGAATGAAAACTGAACTACCTCAACATAAACTCAAAGATCAAACCTTATCATGATTTTGCTTATATCTTCCTCTTGTTCCTCGGCCATGGCTACCTCGAATGAAAAAACTCATCCTGCATGTGTGATCGATTAGCAAATAGTCTTTTAAATAACCATACATGAAAAATCTTAAAAATATGAAATAGATTTGGCTCGGGAATGTATCGGACTCATGCAATCCAATCCATACAAATTGTTTTATTGTTAATCAATGAGCGGAGGGGTGAAAAAGGGTTCTGGGATATGTGAGGGTTCGTATTGAGAGAAAATATGATATAATGAGGGGGGAAAAGACATGGTCACTGCTCAATGACAACAACAATCAACTAAAAACCAAACCAATAAAACATCACTGTAATCCACACAAGAAACTACCACTTTCAACTGCCTTAACACTGAAATTATCTTGACTGTAATCAATCTCAGAACAGGGAGTGAAAAACTGAAATGGGAAGGTGATGGGATTTGTAATTAGCGGAAAATGAAATCATGGAAGGGAAGAAAGACGATTACTGTTCATGAAATTAATTAAGTGATCCATAAAACATGCTGCGAAAGGAGATGCATCAACCATCAATCATTTGACCAAATAATAAGTTATGTGCATTTAACTAGTTCACTGTTCATAATCAAATATCCAACACAATGCCATCACAAGATAGTAGGCATCCCACACAATCTGTAAAAAATATTTTGTTCCCTTATTTGCATCTTATAACAATTTCCAAACAGTAGCCATTCCACTCTGTTAACCGTCAAAATCAACCACTACCCATGCATTTCAATCCACAATAATACTCAAAAGTCATGTTTTCGAATTAACAATGAAGTAAATATCACTAAAATTGGGCCTACCAAAATGCAATGATATTCATTAACATACATAGGCAGTAACCAAATAACCAAGATCAAATTGCAACACCTGAATTGATATTTAAATATACAACCAACAAGCACCATTTAGACACAACTATGCACAGGGTAATTCGCCCAGGCAATGTAACTCTGCCACTTGTGAAAAGAAAACGATTCAATGTGACTTAAAGAGCTGGGCCAACCACCCAACATGACGAGGTCTCGACAACAAGCCGGTATCAAAAATTGATCGGGATGCAACAAAATGTGCTCAAAACTCTGTGAGTATCTCTGACTGTGAGAACTCAAGCCTTCTATATTATACACAATGCGTAGCTAACAAAACCCCATGATGCAAAAATTCCACCTAACACAACAGACACACAGTCACGACAATAACTCAAACCATTGTGTCGAGCCATCGATTTAAATAAATATTTCTTCGATTTAGTCACACTGTGATCGACTATGCTGTGCAAACTCAGGTTTATAAAATCAAATGAGCATAAGGATGCAGTGGATATATTCTCTACAGTCATCCAATTCAACAGTCATTCAGCCCCAAAGAAAACCATATTTACCATGCCATTATTTCATTTTGCAAAAACACCATACCACAACGCGACATGCGTGAGCAACACCAAGCATTTGTAACCAATGCCAACTATCATCCAAATAATCATCGGTGAAAATACCAATGACTGTGTATCAACCAAACAATTCACCACAGTTGTAAAAAATCAATCAACCAAACAAGCTGTGGAAACTACGCGTACCCATGCATCAAATCGAATCGGGGCAGAGGCCTTCTCCATTAATAATACTAAGTTATTAACATAAGGAGGGTGATTATGTACTTTGAAAGTGCAATTGGAAATGTAGGGATTATCACTATTATCACAGAGGTAGTAACTAAATGCCAAACCAACACGACTTCCATACGACCAATGGGTGAATCTGTATTCAAAGTAATCGACCATACATTCAATCCACAATAACCTGTAACAACTTGACATGCACGACAATATCCTCTACAGAACTCCAGATTGGAGGGTTAAGGGTCTACTTTGTAGCCAACACTAGGGGAATGGAGCCAACTCCTTGTAATGGTGGAACCTTCGAGGCCAAGGGTTTGCACACAGAGAGAGTCATGATTCATTTGTGGATAGGTAACAATCCATGGCAGGGGACCATAACAAAAGGTGAGGCTCCCATTCGGCCAGGTAATTTTATTTAATGCACGCAGGGTATAACCCTCGTGTTCTTCGTTCAAACTACCACATTGCTGAGGTGAAGACAGGGCCGATTTAAGAAAAAAACACTCACTTCATGACCCTTAGTGGTGGAAACAATCAATGTCGAAGTCAACACAAAATATTGACGCAGAAAACCTTCGACCATTAAACCCATGAAAGCTAGAGACTGGATTTAGTGATAGTGAGTGAAGATAGCCATCCACCCAATATTTAAACAAAAACCCTCCAACTAAACCAACAGTGAGAACAAAGAGCTATCACCCAGGAAGACCAATAACCTCTACGAACTCAAAATTATCCCAGGAATAACTATCCACTCTTCATTCCAAGAACCCAAATTTCACATAGTTGCAACACTTAGGAAAATACAAACCAATGCACCTGAGCCAGTAATCATTTCAAAACCAGAGCAGAGTCACGAATGGAAAAAAAAAGACATACATGTAATCAAATTTCTTAAAATGAGAGCTGGCTGAACGGTTCCTCTTTGCTAAAGTTCAGAGCATGACCACAAAAACAAGATTGAACAATAGCTTGACTAGGGTGGCAACTAACATGAGGAGTAAAGGTGATGTGTAGTAAATGCATGTTGCCTCCACCCTCAATGCATTAACTCATCACTACATGCCAACACATCCTTCATTAACACCATTAATTTAACTTTGCATTGGAATCTGCACATATTACTTGCCAAATGTGCTCTCCACATCATATATCCAATTCCTTATTATATAACTCAAACAAAATCACATAACCATTAACACCATTACCTTGACAAATGAGCCACCGACGTTCGATCTATCCAAATATACCATATGTATATCAAACACATAATTCAATTAACCATTGCATAACCATTAGCATTATCACCTTGCCAAATGTGCCACAACATTTCACACCATATGCATATTAAACATGTAATTCAATCACAGTTTCATAACCATTTACTTTCTAGCTAGGGTTTAACAATAATCATCAAGTCTTTTCATGCATGTAGTATAGTTAGGATAGCTTTAAAATCTCCCCCTTGCAATTGTTTCTCATTTCCTTCAAATTATTTGCATGTGGTATTGCATAACTAGGTCCCTTTTCTTTGCATTTGTTATAGTATTTTGCCTTTCATATAATTTCACTAACATGTTTGTTGTGCAGGTGCGAGAAGAACAGATAGCAACAATATTAGTGGATAACACAGGCTGTAGTAACATAAGGAGTCAATGGTTCATAACTTGACCCATAGCCAATAGCAAAAGATCTCATCAACCATGTAAACCCTGTCGCACATTACCATAACATAAAAAATGAACAAATATGATCTTCAATAGTTCAAGGGGGTCCCACCTAGTAGTATTATTTAGTTTTTTTTATAATAATAGGCTTTAGCAACACTTTGTGGGCAAAACTTCGTTGACAATTTTAATTGTCAACAATAGTTATATTGCTTATCTTTCTAAGAAAATAACCCTCCAACTAGCTACAAATGAAGGATTTTCCTCCTAACCTTAGGCACTCTATCACAATTAATCTTCATATGATAGAGGCCACTCCCAACCCGAGGCTATGAGTTCACAAGGATGAGGTTCTAAGGTTTGACTCTAAATATTCTCACTTAGCCCACAACCTAGAAAAATATCACATGAAAGAAGACCCTCTACAACTATTCCAATCAACCAACACTTGCCCCCCTCAACCTACACAAAACCAACAATGGGATCCCCTTCTCCACTAAAAAATCCCTCATGCCATCTCAATTCCCTTCCAGTTCTCTAGTAAAGTTTGGCCAATGAATCTCTCTATTGGGATTCCAAGTATTTTTAGTTGTAGGATAGGTTTTCCTCTTGCAACAACCCAATGAACATTATAGAAGTGCATTGGGAAACAACCTAATCCTACATGAAAGTGCACTGCAACTTGTACAATAATTCATACAATAACAATAACAATGCCTACATGTTCAAATTCCCAACATTATATTTGCATTCTAGTCACTCACCACATGGTATTCATGAGAAGACCACATTTCACCTCCAATCCCAAGCTTATGATAACTTAAATCAAGGTTAATAAGAAAGGATTAAGAATCAAAGGTTCAAGGAATTTAGGATATATCACTAGTTAAGGTTTATAATCAAGGGTCTAAGGGATTAGGTTAAATAATTCACTAAGGTCCTCTCCCCTTAGCCCCATCTCACTTCCCCCACTTGTGGAATCATATCCCTCGATATTTTTTAGTCCTTCTTCATTTGTAGTAGTCAGGGATTTCATATTATAATATAATTTATAAATTCAAAGTTCACATATGGTCTTGGATTGGAACCATATAGACATTACATTTACATTCATATTCTGGGGTTAAAAAAAAGGGTATTACAATCCTTACGATTGATTTCTCTTGGATCCAATCCAATGAGTATGGCTATACTAAATCATGTGTTTCTAGTCCAAACTTATATACCAAGGACTTAGAAATTAGATTGCATTGATAACCGATGTCAAACAAAGAATTTACCTTTTGATTGTTCACTCCAATCTTGATTCAAAATAGTGCATTCATGTCTCCACTTTCCCTTGGCTATTGAAATGTGGTGCAACATATGGCTTCATCCAGATTGGAGGTGCTACCTACCGCTATTTATTTTGTCTTGGTAACTAAACAATTTTCACCCTTCTTAGACTTACACCTTTTGGACGCAATTTTAGATGGAGTTTCTAGCTCATCTCATTTGTGTGCTCATCCACCTCACAATGTTTGCAATGCCTATTAGGATCCCTCCTCTTTTCAACAATGCATATAATCTTCTTGACTTTTATATTGTTGGTTCCTTCTTGGCCCTTTTGTAGCTGCCCCTTTTTGGATTTGTTGATCCACATTCGTGATCAATTTAGTGTTTTCATTTAACCACCCATATGATTTTTCCTTGTCTTTTCTTTTGTTTCTTTTCCTTTATTTTCTTTTTCTTTTATATAAAAACTTTTCCAACACTTAGCCAATTCTCAAGTAATGCAAAGCAGGGGTAGCAAAAGTCTTGAGTCCGCATGTTTGTAGGTCCACAGGTCTTCATTCACGCATTATACTTTTTCACCTCTTACCTCCGTGTCCACCATGATGCACTTTCACCTTTTTATACTCAGTCATTTTCTTGGAATGATGATGCATATCTACATACCACTCGTTAACCTTTTTCCTTGAGTCCGCAGGTCTGAAGTCATCCAAAGTCACTTTTTCAACACTTAGTCACTTTTCATAAAAAGCGGATGCAAAGATACTCATTACATGATAACCCTTTTCTAGTTCCTAATTCCACATTCTCCAAAATGCACCTTTTACTTATTTGATCCACAAAATGAACTTTTTCAATACTTAACCATATTTTCAATGTCGATGCGTACCTCCTTACCCTTCCTCATATATGCGTCTGCAGGTCTGGATTTCCATGTTACACAATTTGCACTTCCTATTCCTCATTTTTCACTCTCACTTAACATTTTTCATCCGCCATGACATCACATCATCACTTCCCATCACATTTATTGTCCCCACCACATCAGTTGCCACTTGTGTAAGCATAATGTCGTTATTAAATTCATAAAACATTCGTTAAATCTTGCAATAAATTCAAATCTCATGAAAGCATACAATATTAAAAGCAAGATTTATGATTGATTGAATTATCAGGACAATACATCGTGAAATAAAATAAAATCAAATATGCCAAGCTGTAAGTATTGACACTAGCGCCCCCTTTTGTCAAAAGCATAAAATAATGTCAAGTAAGAAAAAATATCTGTATTGCAGAGATACACTAAACACACTTGGGCATGAGGATCAAGAGTTTCAGTGGTCTAGAGCATACAATTACTACAAAACTCTTTCTCTGATTGAGAAGGAAACAAACTTAATTTGGACCTTAGGAATAACATTAGCATGTTGTTTTACTTAAGTGATAGACTTCAAAGAGATTGTTCAATGGTACATAGACAAGTTCAATTCTGAGAAGAGAATAATTCAATTTCAAGGACATTAACCCATCTCTCTAGCTCCTTCAACATTCTCTAAAATGCTATGACTCCCTACACTTTACATTGCGATTAAAAAATGAACATGTCGAATAATTTCTGAAGCAACATAAAGGAGGAGATAGGTTTCTAAGCAATTATTTGGAGGACCCAAGAAGTAACCTCGGTGCTTCCAGGATTGAGGTAACTTCATTAAAATACCCGTACAGAGAATTTGCATGGTTGTTCACCCTCATTATCAGTTTGGAATCTACTATGTTTATACCAATAAATGTTATATATGCCCTGCATTATGCCTTGCATGAAAAAAACATTATAGATTGGGGTTATCTCATTTTAAATGAAATTTATTTCCAATTGAATAACCTAAAAAAGACTCGAAATTTTTATATGACTTCTTACCTCATTTTTGCCATCGCTTATGGCCACGTGTTTGAAGACTTGCCAAGAAAAAAACATGTTGATTTCATGTTGGAGCCATTTTATGCATGGTATTTGGTTTAGTACGAGCATACAGTTCAATACAATTTTTACCCAGTTCATAACAACTTCATTTCAGAATTTAAAAAGTTGATTTTTGGTCATAGTACATCGAGACTATCCCTGGAAGAAACTACCTTTCTCTCTGGGAAAGGACCTTATGAAATGTTTGAAGAATTTACTATTATTAGATCATTTGGTAGTGAGGAGAAGCCTTTTCTCTTACCATTCTATGTATCATATAAACTCTTTGCCGAGGAAATGTGTAGACAATACAAGACTTGGGCCCATATCTTCTATGATAAGAGGAAAAAACAATTCATACCCCTACCATAGAAAATTGGGGAATTTACTATGAAGCATATAACCCACCTTGATGAATTAGTAGGACATCATGACCAATTCGGCTTAAAGGAAGCTAAATTTATTGAGGGTTTTGACCCAGTTAACAAATTTACTGCCCATATGGAATTGGTAGGGTACTATTCACATTTTACTAAAGTTGAACAATTTCAGAAGGGTGGTGGAGATAATCTAGATCTCCATGAAATTGCGGCATACCAAGTTTCAAATGACACAGGAGAAATAAATAGCACCAATGAAGGTCACAGACAACACAAAAGAGAAGTGATGAATCAAAACCCTAATTCACCAACAACATCCCAAATGAGTACTCCATCGAGAACAAAGAATAGAATCAACAGAATGGAGACGAGAAAAGCATCAGTTGGAGGGTCAAATGATGGTGGGGATAAAGACCCACTTAGAAAAAGTATCAAAAAATCTCATATTGCATATACTCCTTTCAAAAGAAAAAGGAATAAATCAATAACAAGGTTAAACACACCTGAAGTCTAGGAGAGTCCACGCGCAATGGACATAAATGATCTCGTTGAAGAACCTAGTTGGTATGAACAAAGATTATTGGAAATAGGGAAATTGTTGATGCTATGATTACCCAGGATCCCAAAATATTTGAGGAGTCTGCTACTTTGCACCACACGACCTACAATTGTGAGACTAATAAATTTTTATTGGAAAAAGTAAATACTAAAAATAAAAGGTCATCATAAAGATGGAAATATTCAATTAACTTTGATGGAGTTGCATCGTAAAAAATCGTAGAATTCCACGGAGCAACTGGAGAATCTTTGAAACAATCTATTGATAATATGGAAAAAGAAAATTCAGAGTTGAAAAGGAGGATAAAATAGTTAGAAGTTTCCTTGATACCAGGACCATTGTTTCTCGAACCTTTGAATTCAATCCAACCTGTACTTGTGTTAGAGAATGCCCTGAAAAGAAACAGAAAATATAAAGGCTCATCAAGATTATTACAAGCTATAAGAAAATATGTTTATGATGCCATACAAAATATAATTTATATAATCCAATAAATTTGGGAGATTTCCCAAAGTATTTCTAGCTTTTCATCCAAAATACAAAATTTCAAGGAATACCTGCAAAAGGACTTGGAAAATGATGAAGGATTTTTCAGAGAAGTTGTGAATACATTTTTCATCTAAAGTCTCGAGCTTAAGTGATGCTCACAACAAAAAAACAAAAAAATCCTTTGAATTACCTGACAAAGCAAGTCAATGCATGTTGGCTAAGAAGAATTGAAGAATTAAAAGAAATGATAAATGAAACTGATGTCGTGAGAAATAAAAAGAGTGATTTGTTTCTTAAACTTGTGGATATTACAAAGGAACTTAATGGTCCCAATTTATTGATGGATACCATGATTTTATCAAAATAATCTTTAATGGGACAACTTAATGCATTAAAAGTTGCCTGGGCAAATGAAAATAACAAAACTATAGAATTTTCTGAAGAGGAAGCTAAACAATGGTTAGTTTGGTATATCAACAAGAATGATGAAGTTGACGACACATTGCATCAATCGAAGATGGATTTGAGGGAATTTGAAAATCAATTATTTGAAATTAAAACTAAACATGAAATTACAGTAGCACCTTTAAGGGAGTATATTAAGGAGTGGTTGAAAAAGGAACTAATTAGAATTAACAAAACAAAAAATCAAGAAATAGTTGCAGCGGTTATGCCACCTCAAACACAACATGCACTTTTAAAAGAGATGGCTACAAGCAAGTAAATGGACTAGAAATTTCCATCACAGTGAGTCAAGAAACAACCTTGTTCCCCCTTTTTTGTTTTTTTTCTTCTACAATCACTTGTCATATTAATTTCTATTTCTCAGTATTTTGTGAAACCTAGGCTGACCTTTGATTGTTTTTCTCTTATATTCCAGGCCTTTTCATTTTATGGTCTACGAGAGCCCAATCCAAGTTCTCTTTGAAGGGATAATGCATACCTTTTCTTTAACGACATTTACTTTGTATTTAAAGACTTATATTATTTTTTGAGACGGGGTAAAAAGCATTGACAACCTTGACTTTGATTTATTATTTGAACAAACCCTGTTAAAATCCATATCAAAATCTTATTTGAATGAAATCATCTTTGATGAGAAAAAGTTCCAATCTTTGATACCAACCAACCCCCCTCAAGCTACTATAATTTCCACTTAGGCTATTCAGCCATTTCAAACTCCTCCTAGAGTCATGGCCGCCTGATTCACTCCTCTCGTCTTGCCTACCCAATTACATGATTTACCTTAGAATTATAATGAGAGAATTAAATTATACAATGTTGAAGTGGATGCTTCAGCTCAAAAAAACTTAGATTGGTTTACTGACATTGTCTACCTGGAAGAGGTAGATTATGAGGATGCAAAAACGATATTGTTTGCACAAAGTCTCTCAGGTGAGGTCAGAAAATGGTTCAAATCTCTTCCAACAGTGAGTATCCCTAATTTTGCAACTTTTAAAACACTTTTTCTTTCCAGGTGGGGTGATAAAAAGAATCCTCTTCAGTTACTAACTCAGTACAATAATATAAAAAGATCACCAAATGAAACAATACAAGAGTTCTCAACTAGATTTATGAAAGTTTATAATTCAATTCTCATAGAAGTTAAACCTCCTCCTGAAGTTGCCCAACTTCAATATGCTGATTCTTTTGACAATGACTTTTCCTTGCTGTTAAGAGAAAGAAGATCCAATACATTAGATGATATGATGAGTGACGAAGTAAATCTGATGGCATCATGGAGGATCAAATATAATCTTGACAGAAGTGTGAAGAAGGTCCAAGGGGAAGCTCAACCCAGATGTCTCAATAATCAGACGAGAAATTTGATTTGATGATGAAGACTATGGAAAGACTCATGGAGAGGATGTTCGTGGAAAATAATCCTTCCACAAGGGATCAAACTGATTTTCAGCCCAAAAATCAAAATTTTAGAAGAGCCCAAGTTCCGCAGATCAGGCAAAGAGACTAGAGGGATCAAGGTGATCAACAAGTAAAACCTCCTTTTCAAAACAACTATGAAAACAAAGATTTTGATCAAATAATCAAAGACCATATGCATTGCTGTGACAATACATAAACAAATGTGTTCTTAACCAAATGTGAACATGATCAATTTATGGACACAAATGACAAGTTTATGTAGGAAAATGATGATATGTTGTCATCGGAAACATACGAGTTTAGGAAAGGATACCACAATGCTATTATGCAACTTCAGAAGAAGTATAACCTTAGAAGTAAAAAAGGCATATGCAAATCTTCCAAAGGCGAATCCTACAAGGGAACTTAAGATAAATACACCTTCTTCAAGCCAACTGAAGAAAGATAATTCAGTAAAGGATGTAAAGGAGAAAGGAAAATCAAAAGAAGAACCCCCAAAGAAAATACCCGAGGCAAGAAAGGAAACGATCATCAAAGAGGTAGAAAAATCTCCGTCTCCTTTTAATTTTGGAAGCGAAATGGATAAAATCAAAATTTTTGTTCCGTTTAATGAGTTGATCAAGAATGGAGAATATAGAAATCAGATCATTAAAATGATAAAAATGGAAGAATCCCCTGACACCTTGAACATACAATATGATCACCCTGCTATGATCTTGTTTGGCCCACGCGTAGAAGAGAGTGGCGATGTTGATGATGTTCCTCCTTTCTATGTTAGCCTTAAAATTCATGACATGACCTTACATAATTCCATGTTAGATTCATGAGCATCACATAATATCATTCCCAAGGTGGTCATGGATGAGTTGGGCCTAGAGGTTACAAGACCTTATAAGGATCTTTTCTCTTTTGACTCAGGGAAAGTGAAATGCTTAGGTTTGATCAAAGATATGGTCTTATTATTGTCTCAAATCCCATCGAAAAATCTGATCATGGACGTGGTGGTTGCCGACATCCCTCCAAAATTTGGCATGCTGTTATCTAGATCTTGGGCTGCAAAGTTGAACGGAACTTTGCAAATGGACATGTCATATGATACTATCCCTGTTTTTGGCCAAGAAAGGAGGTTGTACAGAGAAGTGTTGCTCAAGTACATGGTGAGTAGCAAAACTCAACCAAATAATCATCCTATTTACTCCTCGATACCGAATTTGGTTCCTCTATTTTATATAATAACTTGAGTTTTGAAGAGGGGGAGCCAACAACTGTCATGGCTATCAAAGAAAAAACTGAGCATCGAATAAAGGAAATTATAGATAAGTAAAACATTGTAGAGGATGAAATGTGGAATATGAGTTTTGATGGAGCTGCTAGCAAGGAAGGAGCTGGAGCTGGTGTGTGGATTAACCCTCCCAAGATGTGTGCAAAACTCTGTTCTTACAAGCTCACTTTCGATTGTACCAATAATATGGCGGAATACGAGGCACTGATTTTGGGATTGAGGACTTTAAAAGAATTGGGTGCTAGAAATATAGTTGTACATGGGGTGCTAGAAATATAGTTGTACATGGGGATTCTGAGCTTGTCATTAACCATGTAAAGGGTATATATCGGTTCAATCATCCTATATTGAGAGCATATAGGAATTTAGTGCTTGACCTTCTTGAATAGTTTTCAGAATACAATCTGTCAATGATTCCTAGGGGGGGAAATCAAATTGCAGATGCTTTGGCTACTTCATCTTCGATTTTCAAAATTCCAATTTTTTCTAATAAAAATTATGAAATTAAAGTCAAACATAGGCCAACAGTACCTAATAATATTAAATATTGGCAAGTATTTGAAGACGACAAACAGGTAGAAAGGTTCCTTCAAATGAGTGATGAATTTGCTAATGGAAATATTGATGATGAGTGTTGTTGTGAAGTGAATGAAGACACAATTGTGTTCAACAATAATGAACTTTTTTAGAATCGGATTGCTGGAAGAGATATAGTGCAACTGAAAAATAACATTGTTCCCAAAGGTTTGGTCCCATTGGAAAATCTTTTTGACAACAATGATGTAGCTAGAAATCCTAAAATCACTGCAGACAATGAGGATATAGAAGATTGCAACATTGGGACTCAAGAAGACCCCAAGATCATCAAACTATAAAAAAATCTCAGTCCAGAAATCAAACAGAGGTATATCATCCTTATGAAATACTTCCCTGATGTCTTTGCATGGAGTTATGAAGATTTAAAGGTCTATGATACTAAGGTAATTCAACATGTCATTCCCATCAAGGATGATCATAAATATTTCAAGAAAAAGTTGAGAAAAATCAACCCTATGTTGTTTCCATTGATTGAAAAGGAGGCAAGGAAACTGTTTGATGCCAATATTATTGTGTCCTTAAGATTTTCCAAGTGGGTGGCTAACCTAGTGCATGTCAGGAAGAAAAGTGGTGAGATGATATTATGTGTAGATTTTCAGAATCTAAATAGGGTGTCTCTCAAAGAAAATTATCCACTTCCTAAGATGGATTACATCCTACAAAATGTGGTGGGATCTCAGAAGATATCAATGCTTGACGGTTTTTATGGATACAACCAGATTATGGTGCATCCGGATGACCAAGAGAAGACAACTTTTACAACACCTTGGGGCACTTTCATGTATGCAAAAATGACTTTTGGGCTTATGAATGCTGGAGAAACTTTCCAAAGGGTCATGGACATAGCCTTTGCTAATGAAAATGATAAGTTTATTGTGATTTGCTTGGACGATATCACTGTATTTTCGGATTCCGATGATCAACATCTCAAACATCTAAGAAAGGTTTTCCAGAAATGTAGAAAGTTTGGCATCTCGTTAAATCCAAAAAAATCATACTTTGGAATGCAAGAAGGAAAATTGCTTGGACACATCATTTCAAAAGAAGGCATAAAAATAGACCCCAACAAAGTGGAAGCAATTCTGAAGATCGACACTCCCAGGAGAAAGAAAGAGGTACAATCTTTCCTAGGAAAAGTAAATTTTTTGAGGAGGTTCATTCCCAACTTGACTGAGATCATAAAGTATATCACAAATATGCTCAGGAAAGGCAATGAAATAAAATGGAATACTGAAGCTAGGAATTATTTTGAATATATTAAAGTGGCGCTGACCAAATATCTAGTGTTAGCCAACTCGAATTTTGCAAAAGATTTTATCTTGTTTTCCTTTGCCTTAGAACACACCATTGCTGGTGTTTTGTTGCAAAAAGATAAACATAACTTTGAAAAACCCATATCTTATTGTAGTAGGACATTTAGGGACTACCCACTAAGGTATGAAATCATGGAAAAACAAGCATATGCCTTGGTGAGTGCCCTTAAAGAATTCATAACTTATATTTTACATTCCATGTCATTGCTTACGTGCCTAACAATTCTGTAAAGGATATTTTGACTCAGCCCGATCCTGAAGGGAGAAGAGGAAAATGGATAACACTAATGTTGGAGTATGACCTCGAAATCAAGCCTAGAAAGCTGATTAAGGGTTAAGGGCTTGCAAAATTAATGGCGCAGTCAAATTGTGATGTTTTGGGAATCAATTTTATTGTTGATTTGTCAAAAAATTCACAAGAAGAAGCAGTCCCATAGATATCCCAGAAGTTCCTTGATTCTCGTTAGTATGCTGATGTTATTTACATATTAATAAACTTACAAGATCCTCCAGGATTGAGAAAAACCAAAGCTGAATTTTTGAAGTTGAAAGCAACAAAGTTTTGCATTCTGGACAATTCTCTGTATTGGAAAGATCCAGGTTGGATCTTACTAAATTTTTTGCTGGAGGAAGAAATGAAAAAGGATATTAAAGAGTTTCACAAAGGTGACTGTGGGGGACATCATTATTGGAAGACCACTGCAGACAAAATACTGAGGGAAAGGTTCTATTGGCCTAGTATTTTTTCTGATGTATACAAGGAAGTTTCCAGCTGCAATGAATGCCACATCTTTGATGGAAAAAGAAAGATGCAACCCTTAAATTTAAATCGTATCTCTATTGAAGCACCATTTATGCAATGGGGCCTTGAATTTATAGGATAAATTCATCCACCATCCTCAACTCAACATAGGTGGATACTGACAACCACAAACTACTTCACCAAATGGATTGAAGTGGTCCCTAGAAGGCAAGCTACTGATACTGTCATCATTCAGTTTTTAGAGAGTAATATCTTATCTAGATTTGGTTTTTCATTCAAGATCATTAATGACAATGCAACAACATTCAAATCCAAGAAAATCAAGAAATTCTACAGTGAATATAACATAACTTTGGGTCATTCCACAACTTATTACCCACATGGTTATGGGTTGGCTGAATCATCTAACAAAATATTGAATAGGATTATTAAGAATCTTCTGTAGGAAAACAAGAAAGCTTGGCACAAAAATCTCATCTATGCATTATGAGCTGACATAATCACCACTAAAAGGTCTATATCCACATCACCTTTTCAGATTGTATATGGTATAGAGGCAGTTTTTCCTACCTCATTAGGATTTCTAGTGAGGAGACCACTGCAAGAGAAAGAAGCTGAATCAAATGATGCTCTAAGGAGAATAAACGAATTGGTCCATGCACAAAAAATGAGAGAACATGTCTTCAATAAATCATAGCTGCACCAAGACAAAATGAAAAGTATTTTCGACAGACACACCAAAGAAGATGCTTTCAATGTGAATGATTTGGTACTAAAGTGGGATGAAATAAATGAAGACAGAGGGATGAATGAGAAGTTTTATCATCTTTGGATGGGACCATGCAAGATTTTTGCATACCATGGGAACAATGCCTATTTGCTGCAACAACTTAATGGAGATCTTATTGGTGGGGGACCTGTGAATGGCAGGTTTCTCAAACATTATCTTGTTTAGAAAAAAATTCAGTCTCTTCATGTCATTGTAAATAACCATTTTTATTTTCAGATAAAGCATTTCAAATCAATAATAAAAAAAAAATTGAAGCTCGAAGGGAAGTCCCTAAGTTTATGCTGAATTTACTCATAGTTGTGTCAAGAGGGTCTGGAAATGAGTTTGTTTTGTCATTTTAGAGTCTTTGAGTCAAATAAAGCCCAATGGTCAGGCACTTGGTCTGTTGTTCTTTGCTACCTCACTGGGAGGGTAGCATCCCCATTGGAGCTAGCTGTTAACACCGTGATTTTTCCAGTTAGAGTTAGTCCTCGATGAGTCATAGTTTGTGTGTCAAAGTTTATAAGGTCAGTGACCAAATAAAGAGTGGTTCAAAATTATCGAGTAATGATTCTGGCCTTAAGTTGGTTAAGGGGGTGTAAGGTTCGCCATGTTTAAATAGTAAAGGTCCACTTCCCTAAGTCTCGATTCATGTCAAAAGGGTGGAAATTATGTACCAAAATTGAGTCAAGTGGTTGGGATAAAGGTCACATCGAAAGATATTAAGAGCATCATTCCCTAATCATGAAGTAAGAAAATTAAACAATCATGACACTTCTATCATTTGTACTTTGCACACTGTTGTTCCTGAGTCTACACTTAAGGCTATAAAGTGTAGAGTCTAAGCATCTAAAAGAGTGAAAGAAAAGGAAGGGGAAGAGACAACTTGGGGGGGGGATGAAGCTATGGACGATCTCTGAGTTGTCTTTGTCTAGCTTCCAAATATTCTTGCATGCTGATATCCCGCTCGATAGCGGCCCATGAACGTTCGAGCTCTGTCCGAGTGGTGGCGGTCTTGAGTATGGCATGGAAAATATTTAAAGCAATGCTGGTTTGATTCGCTAAACCGGGTTCGATATTGGGTTGTCTTATGACGGGTACAGTCATGGGGAGAATGTAAACTTTGAAGGAGGTGGATGCTTTAAGTGATTGTATCAATCTTTAGATTGTACAGGGAAAATTCAATGAAGCTAGTCAAAGGGTTTAACGAAAACGAAGACCATTTTCTGTAACTGAGTTTAAAATCTTGAAACCGAGTGTGAAAACATAGAGTTGTCAACAAATGTGGGGCATCAATTTCAGAGGAATCCCAAGCTGTGGCAGAAGACGAAAAGACAGGAGTACCTTGATGAAAGCATATAAAATAGAGATCTCAATCATTCATAGGTCTTGTACCCACAAGTAGCCGATACAGAGGAAAAACTGTAAATAACTAGATACCTAGAACCTGATCACCACAATAGAAGTTATACTAAATTGCAGCTAGAACATTCATCAAAGACATATATGTAAAATGACATGAAGCATGAATATACAGAGGAAAAAAAAACCACATAACTCAATCTTGACGAAATATGGAGTCTTCAATCCGCTTTGTATTAATCTTGGCTTGAGAGAACTTTCTTTATTACAACCTATTCATGGCCCCCCAAAAAAATCCTTTTCTATTACAATCTTTCTTCTATTTAAAAAAACTTCTGAACCTATGGAACTTCGATCGTTCTAGAAAATTGTCAGTTACAAAATGGAAAATTGGAGCGTTTCATCTCCTCTTATTTTCCTTCCCTAGTAAGGGCGGAGCAACTTCCTTTCTCTGTCCTTCGAATTCTAGAAATAGAATAGGTAGACATCTGTCATTATTTGGCACCAAAAACCTGCCCCTTCGCCTGCTCGGTGCAAATGACGCACCTCTCCACCAACTGGGCTATCAACCTGGAAGGCTCTGCTTGGTCACTTGCTTCAAAAGTGTAACAACTCTTTTCTAGCTGTGGCAAACTTTTTCCCACTTGTCGGTCCTCTGTGATGATGGAGCATAATTGTAAACTTGGCTATACTAGCCATTTGTCCACTTGGGCCATATTGACCTGGCTAATCTGGGATATCTCCACTTGTTGCTTCTCCATGTTTTCTTTGATGTGCAACAAATGTTTAGCTATATTGATTTTTCCCAGTGTCCCAGCACTGCTTTCCTTATCAAGGTCTAGCAAACTTTTACTTATCAAAGAGAATGTTTCCTCACAAGATTTCTTCACTTCATTAGCTCTCCCCTTGCTTTCTGATATATTCTGCTCCCAGACCTTCAATAGGATATTACCTCTGGTTTGTTCTGCGATGGATAATTTTGAGCTGCCGACCGTCTCTATCTTCACCGTAGCTATAACAATGTCTGGGAAAGCGACTCGTGCTGCCCCGACTTCTCTTTCTCTCGAAGAAATATTTTCTAATATTTGATCTATCATTCAGAAATGGTTTTGAATGGTTCCTACCTTTACCAGCAGGTTTTTTTGAGCCATAAATACCTTATGTCAGATTTCGATGACCTTTGATCTGAACACTTTTATGTCTACAACCTGGTTCTTGACCACCTCCAATTTCGACTGCAACTTTATAATCTGTTGCCCCTGCTAGCTTACCTGTGTTTGGCTAGTTTGCGCCGACTGGCGCACCTACTCGAGGTCGGACCTGAGCTTCTCGATTTCATGCAGGTCGGCTGTTTGGGCTTCCTCAAGGCTCCTTCTCACCTTGTCCCTGACATTTGCTTCAAAAGTAGCCACCTTAGCTTCCAATTTACTGATCAGGAAGTTATTTCGTTTCTACTGGGCCGTCAAAGTCCCAACTGAGTACTGATTGGCTGTAGGATAAGCCCCTAGTGTCCCGGCTATCTCCTCTGCAAATTCTCCCTCTTTCATGTCCTTCCCATATGTCATGATTTTAATTTTTTTAGCCATTACACCCTCTTTTTGATATAATCCTTGCCTCACCATGGCCTTTATTTTTTTTTCAAAGAAAAATTCGTTAGGAGGCAACTCCTCTACAAAAATAGGTGTCAGTTCTTCATTGAAAATCCATCCCGCGTCAGGATTCCCCTTTGTGAACTACAAGGGTGTGACAATAGCAATCATATTGTTGATTTCCTTGGATGTTTGTTTCAGGGTGACCTCTGTAACCGGCTTGTTTGACGTGAGCGAAAGTGAGTCACCCGATCCCTGCGAATGTATCTCTTCTTGGCCTTGGGCCTGCTTGCCTGGCGTGCCCTTTTCGGGGTTTCCTTCCTGCTTCTGGGGGACTTCGGCTCCTTTCTCTGAGGTTCCGACCTCCCTTGTTTTCCCTTGGTCCTTCTCCCTTCTAGGATTCAAGTCCTTTTCACCTTTGTCTCCTGTCTTCTTTGTAATTGGAAGCTCTGGGGCTTCACCCTGTAAAATTTGGGGGAGACAACTCCGTCGGTGCTCCTAGAATTTCAAAAATTCAGCCATATCTCTGGGTGGAAAGGCTTGAATCTGACTTAGGAATTCAATGAAGGACCTCACACCCTGGAATATTTCATCATGAGGGGAATCCTCATGTTCATACCTCTTCAGGCCGCAACTCGCCAGGTGATTGCTCACAACCTTAATAGGGTCGTGCTTCTTGAACTCAATATCCACTAGCTTCATTTCTTTTGAAGCTGTAGCCTTGGATTTGGTGTGGCCAAAATCTAACAAGGAATACACACCAATACGAATAGGGAAGGGCAGCCATACCTTTTTTGATACTCCTTTGAGCTCTTTGCTTATTCTGCTGAGCACAGTCTGTCTGGCGATCTCACGACACAATATCTTATCTGGCAGGAATAGCGAGAGGGCATATGGAGGGATAGAGGTACTGAAAACCTTGATATACAAAAATTCCACCTCTAGATACCAATCTGTCATGCTGCTTAGGCTGGTCGTGACGCTATCTGATATCTTGGGAGGCGGCTGGCCAAAAATGGTGACATGCAATGGCACCATTACCCAGTTGAAGATCTCATAGATGAATTCTTTGGCCTTATCCTCCCAAAGATTCGAGTGGTAGACATGGATAGGCTCTGTATTAGATGGATCCCAATTCCAGTTCATCAGTGGGAAGGGTGTCATGAAGCAGATGGCATCCATGATGTAAGCAGACATAAAGAACAAAGTTTCTTTCTTACTCGCCCTCTGTGCTCGATATTCAGTAATTCGACTGGTCAGACTGTCAGACAACATTTTGTTCCAGTCAAAGGAGAAAACCTCAGTGACTGTATGAATGAGTGGCACCCATGGGAGGAAGAAATGGGTAGTGTCTTCCTTCCCATACAACCTGCAGGTCATCATCGCTATGTACTTGAACTGTGGCTCCAAGGAAGAGATTGAATAGATCCCATTGGAGTCAGCCTTGAATTTCGCGGGGTGTGAGACCCAATCTTTGATTAGATCAGACAAAATTTTTGTATACTGCTCACACTCCTTCTTCTTGAAGCCTTCTAGGAATTCAACGTTGTGAGTAAGGTTCGACGGGGTGACAGTTTATACATTGCTCACAAATTTTCTGGTCGGAAGGTACCAATTGTCACCTTCTGTTCGCTGATAATCGTCTTGGTCGATATGTCCACATGGTCCAACGCCCACCTGATCATATCACAATAGGGAAGAAGCTGGGGCCTCGCTGCTATTTTGTGCATCTCTGCTTGAGAGACGATTTTGTATTTGGTTGATAAATCATCCTTCTCGTTGTCGCTAGAATCATTCAAATAATTTACCGACTCGGATTGTAGGATGTTGGAAACGTATGACCATGTCTTGATAGAATTAATACTTCGGGGCGAGGTATCGGAAACAACATCTGAACCTTGAATTGAACTCTCGGCAGCTGACTTGGGCATTTTTCGTGGAGCCATGAGAGTGAAACCTGCAACTGGACCACCTGTCAAACAAATTTGAAAATCACAAACAACGGTTAACCTGGTAAAATGGCTCTGCGCGTAAATAGAAATGAGAATTGAAAAAATGAAGGAAAAACTCTTTATCTTAGTCATTTAAACCCCTGGTGTCATTGTGAACAGAACGGTCAAATCACTTAAAATAAAGATTTAGAAGTAAAAGCGAGAACCTACTACCTGTCACCTCGCCGTAGTTCAAATAAATGCCATAATTGTTTGACGAGTCGTAACACGAATCAACGCAAAAACATTTAAAATTACTACGTAGATGGTGTGTGTTAAAGGTTGCTTAATGCATCAATTAATCTAGCTTAGCTCCTTTAATTAAGTGTGTTTTAGTCTTTAATCCCCCTTTTTCGGCATTCGGCGTATGAGAAGATTTCACTCCTAGCCTTTGAGCCCCCAAAACCTGAAATCGCGATGATGCGACTTAGTTAAATATTCATGATCTGACTTAAGTTCTTAATTAATCCATGCTTAATTAATGAATATCGCGACTTCGCGACTCAGAGCTACGAAGGTATTTCTTTTTGGGAGAGTGATCGCCGAGTTGCGAAACCCCGACAGTGCTTAACTAGGGTGTAAAGTGACTTACTCCTGACACTAACCTGGGTAAACTTTTAAAACCGTTATCGCTAGTTCGCGCGTCGGGACAATAAGGACAATGCGAAATGTCGCAAAACAAGCAAAACTCCAAAAACTAGCTTTCTGGGCTTAAATATAATATCTCACTTATTTAGAAGAAGGTGACTTCAACACACACTTCAAAAGTGTACTTGTTGCATGAGTTTGTTGTGCAAATATTCAACCTGCTTTTGAAATTTTCGTTGCCATGGATTTACTGTCCTTTTCCTTGATTTCATTCCATAACCATTCAAGCATAAATATTTGTCACCCTTCATGCCTCTCCTTCACTTTCAGAGTTTGTGCGTCATCCGTAGTTTTTTCAGCAAGCTCTGGATCCCTTCGCTGCGTAAAAGTCATTTGTTTCTAGTCGTTACATAAGTATGCTGTTTTGATTTTGCTGCGTCTCCTCCATTATTATTTTTGATTAATTGGGTTGGTTTTCATTGATGTCAACCCTTGAAGAAAGTCCAATAGCTAATTCCGGTAGAAAAAAGGTTTGGGTAATGGACCCAAGTTTGTTTGATAGATAATGGTATGATTTTTGATATATTTGTAGGTAAGACTATTCTAGATGGATAGTACATGTCATGCCATTTCTGGTGGTATGTGGAACGTCACATAACTCATCATGGTTAGAGAGTTATGGCCATGTGAAGTTGGAGAACCCTCATGTGTCATCTAGAAGCCCCAAAGAACTAGCAGTTCTGCCGACAAATGAAAGAGCAATAAAACTGGGGAAAAATAATTCCAAAGCCACAAATTCACTTTTGAATGGTCTTTGTGAATCAATATGCACCAAATTTATACATTGCAAATCCACTAAAGATATTTGGGACAAGCTTCAAAATATATATGAAGGAGATTCAAAAGTCAAAGCAACAAAGCTTCAAACTTACAGAGGTCAATTCGAACAGCTAAAGATGAAGGAAGACGAGAATTTTGCATCTTACTTCTTATGATTTGATGAAACAGTAAATGAAATCATAGGATTGGGAGAATAAATTAAAGAATCTATAATTGTTCAAAAGGTTATAATATCTCTTCCTATGAGATTTGATCCTATGATATCAACACTAGAAGAAAGAGCAGATCTAGACTTAATAAGCATGGATGAACTACATGGAATCTTCATAGCATATGAAATGAGAAATGAACAGGAAAATCCGGATATAAAAGAAGCAGCTTTCAAAGCATCCAAAAGGTCAAAGAAAAAGGGAAAGCAAAAGGAAAAATAACATAGAAACAACAGTGACATCTCGGAAGATGATGAAGAAATGACCAACTTTGTCAAAAGATTGAACAAAGGAACCAATGACAGATATAAAGGTAACTTTCCATTGATTTGTTTTAATTGTGATGGTATTGGTCATTTTGCTAACAAATGTCCTCATAAGAAAAATAAGAGGAATGATGTGTTGATTTTTCAATAGTCAAGGTTAAGCATGAAGTTCATTCCATTTTTAGCATTTAACCATAACCATAAATTTTGCAGCAACTAAGATCACAAGAAGAAGAACCATGCACAAGAACACAAGAAGTATCCTAGGAAACCCTTCTCAACAAGGGAAGAAAACCCAACCAAATCCTTTTCTATAATCCTCAAGAGAAATACCTTCACCCCCAAGATAAAACCTAACACACAAGAGGGTGCTCAAACCCTAGAAGACTAGCGCCCAAGAGAGGTGTAGACTTTTCTCAAGAAGGTGTACTTGCTGAAATTTCAAAACTCACATGAAAGATATGTTTTCTCAATGGAGAATTTACCTTTACTTATACTAACCTGAACTTGTCAACAAAAGTGCTATTGGAACAACAAGGCCGACCTCACTAGCTTATAATATAATTAATATTAACCATATTAATTATCTTTTACATTAATTACCAGTCACATTAAGGTGGGGCCAACCTGTACCCTTTACATTACAATTAGGGTTACATGCAAGTCTGACTCTTGAGCAATATAGCAAGGGATCTTGTACACCCACTAGTGCTCATCCACTAGGGGCACATCCATAGGGATGTCAATATATTTGGCTCATTGCATTACACAAAAGAACCACTTCTTCACACATTCACCTATGCTCATCCACAAGCATGTCCACGCAACATATCTTCTTTCCCACTGCCTCACACAAGAGGGTCATTTGGGGTTTCTCATCAACTCTGTTGCTCAGAGGAGGCTAATACACCATATTCATTTCTATTCTCATGATGATGCACCCAACACTTTGGGATTTCACATGTTCACCTTATGCTCATCCATATACACGTCTAACTCAACAGATCACCTTTCCCACTGGATAATCATATGGATTTCTTCTCAACTCTCTAAATGGAGGAGGTCATCTCTATGTTCCAGCTCCATCACAAATAGGAACCACACACCCTCTTCAAGGGATTTCTCTCAGGTTTGTAAGCTGGAGAATATCTTCACATGGATGCAATGATCCACATCTCATAGGTTTGTAATATGGAGAATGCCTCACATTGCTGCAATCATCAACACTCTCTCTCAGCTAGGGAGGCATTCTTTATCATGCCAAGTCTCACACAGATGTATTTTGAATTTTTTCTTGGATGGGGTCATCAATATTCCCTCTCAACTAGGGAGGCATTCTTCACCAAGTTAGTTTGGTGAATATGTCTGCAATCTACTCATGTGTAGGAAGGTACTGCATGTGTACGATTTTTCCTCTACATCATATCTTTGATATAAGGATATTTCATCTTGTCCTGTTTAGATTCATCAGAACACACTAGGTTCTCAAGGATATTTATACACAACTATTGGTTATCATCATAGGATCCATTTCATGGTCAAGTAAATCTGTCAAAAACTTGTGAAGCCACATTGCTTCGCACACTCACTACTATATACTCTGTCTCTGGTGCACTCAAGGCCACATAATTTTGTTTCCTCCTGCATCAGGAAACCATGGAAAATTTCATGGTAGAACATCAATCGCATGTGCTCTTCCGATTTACTGTACTTTCTGTTCAATCTGAATCGTCATATCTTGCAAAATCAAGTTCACACTGAAGGCATGTCTCATGCCATATCCAACTGTGCCTCGGATATATCTTATTACATGTTTTGTTGTTGTCTAGTGAGTCTGTTTTGGTTGACTCATATAATGACTAAGCACATTCATTGCATGGCATGAATCAAGTCTGGTGTTAACTAGATACATCAGTGATCCAATTATATGTGGTTTAGTTTCGTCTGAATCATCATCAATCCATCACGGTGGTTTTTTCATTCTGTCATACTTGAACTTCTTTAATATTTCCACTGTATATTTTCCTTAACTCAGGAAAATCTCATTGGTCCTCTGTCATACTTCTTGTCTCAAGAAGTAGTGCATCATTCTCAGATTCTTCATCTCTAATTTAGAAGTTAAGGATTACTTGTATCCAACAACAAGGATTTCTGAATAAGTCATCAAAATCAGGCTCTCATCATCAACACTGTAATGATATAGATTTGGATAAGAAACACTCTTGCTGAAGTCCAAACTCATCAAGAATTTATCTATATGATATAGTTTCCAACTCATGGATAGTAGTACGAATAGAAGTATGTCGGGTTTACTGAATCAAGTGTCTCATCATAGACAACTCCCTCTATTTGTGAGAAAATTATGGCTATAGATCGCGTTTTGTATTTCTGGACACTTATATCAGCTGTATGTTTGATCTTATAGATTCACTTGGAAGTTACCACAGACTTCCATTATGCATCATTCTTTAAGATATACTGGTATTCTTCTATTATGGAATCTTTCCATATGTGTTCTCCTGTTGCCTCTCTAAGACAAGGAGGCTCATCATCAATGAGGTGGTTCATGAGTGAAGGATAGCTCAAAAAATCTCTTTTGCTTTCTTGAGATGTGCCTTGAGAGGCTTGTATGTTTATCTACCTCTTGCATAGTGATTCTAGGTAGGTCTTTTATGACCTACTGCAATATCTCTGAACATATCAACTGGAGCAACTGGATCAACTGTAATAATGTCTGTCTCCCTCTAAAATGATGAAGGGGGAGAAGGTATTGTCTCATTGTCAATCTCCATCTGATATTCTTTGGATCTTTGAAAGGCTATCTCTTCTTCAAGGACAAAATCTATGTTAGTCTCAATCTTTCTCTGACCAGGGATGTAGATCTAGAATGTCTTCAAAGATTCACTATTTTATCCCATAAATGTATCCTTTCTTCCTGAAGGATATAGCTTGGAATTCTTCTCTTTGGGTATATGAAAATACACTGGGCACCCAAATATCCTGAAGTGTTCAATCTTAGGCTTCACTCCGGTGAAGGTTTCTTTGGGAGCTATGTTTTTCAAAGTCTAATGAAGACTCTTGTTCTGAACATATACTGTGTCATGCATGCTTCTGCCCATGGAATCATAGAAATATTCTGATCATGCATTATTGTATTGGTTGTCTCAATGATGGTTCTATTCTTCCTCTTTCTCAAATAGTTTTGACTCCCTCTGAAGGATGAGAATATTCCTTTGTTCTTAACCTGTCTGGAACAAGAAAACAAGAGGAACAAAAACAAGAATATCTCCTAAAGGAGAATACTGGGTACATCAAAACAATTTAAGGATTGTTGTCACAACTACAACACCTACTTGTAATGTAGAAAACTTTAGAAATATAGGTTAGAGGAATGGAAATTTCAACAATCAAACCTAGAGTCTTCACTTCTAGTGTGTTGTTCCTCTGAATGAAATGAGATCCCTCTGGATCCAAGACTTCAACAAAAGGTTCCTTCGTCCTGCAATTACCCTCATGAAAATGATACAAATAATAAATATACAAGTGCATACCTGAGGGT
>ML790215.1:184328-202543 GCA_009831015.1 Picea engelmannii
GGGGGGGGGGGGATGAAGCTATGGTCAATCTCTGAGTTGTCTTTGTCTAGCTTCCAAATATTCTTGCATGCTGATATCCTACTCGATAGCGGCCCATGAACATTTGAGCTTGGTCCGAGTGGTGGCGGTCTTGAGTATGGTATGGAAAATATTTAAAGCAATGTTGGTTTGATTCACTAGACCGGGTTCGATATTGGGTTGTCTTATGACGGGTACAGTCATGGGGAGAATGGAAAATTTGAAGGAGGTGGATGCTTTAAGTGATTGTCTCAATCTTTAGATTGTACAGGGAAAATTCAATGAAGCCAGTCGAAGGGTTTAACGAAAACGAAGGCCATTTTCTATAACTGAGTTTAAAATCTTGAAACCGAGTGTGAAAACATAGAGTTGTCAACAAATGTGGGGCATCAATTTCAGAGGAATCCCAAGCTATGGAAGAAGAAGAAACGACATGAGTACCTTGATGAAAGCATATAAAGTAGAGATCTCAATCATTCATAGGTCTTGTACCCGCAAGTAGCCGATACAGAGGAAAAACTGTAAATAACTAGATACCTAGAACCTGATCACCATAGTAGAAGTTATACTAAATTGCAGCTAGAACATTCATCAAAGACATATATGTAAAATGACATGAAGCATGAATATATAAAGGAAAAAAAAACATATAACTCAATCTTGACTAAATATGGAGTCTTCAATCCGCTTTGTATTAATCTTGGCTTGAGAGAACTTTCTCTATTACAACCTATTCATGGCCCCCCAAAAAAAGCCTTTTCTATTACAATCTTTCTTCTATCTAAACAAACTTCTGAACCTCTGGAACTTCGATCGTTCTAGAAAATTGTCTGTTACAAAATGGAAAATTGGAGTGTTTCATCTCCTCTTATTTGCCTTCCCTAGTAAGGGCGGAGCACCTTCCTTTCTCTGTCCTTCAAATTCTAGAAATAGAACAGGTAGACATCTGTCATTATTTGGCACCAGAAACCTGCCCCTTCGCCTGCTCGGTGCAAATGACGCACCTCTCCACCAACTGGGCTATCAACCTGGAAGGCTCTGCTTGGTCACTTGCTTCAAAAGTGTAACAACTCTTTTCCAAATGTGGAAAACTTTTTCCCACTTGTCGGTCCTCTGTGATGATGGAGCACAATTGTAAACTTGGCTATACTATCCATTTGTCCACTTGGGCCATATCGACCTGGCTAATCTGGGATATCTCCACTTGTTTCTTCTCCATGTTTTCTTTGATGTCCAACAAATGTTTAGCTATATTGATTTTTCCCAGTGTCCCAGCACTACTTTCCTTATCAAGGTCTAGCAAACGTTTACTTATCAAAGAGAACATTTCCTCACAAGAATTCTTCACTTCATTAGCTCTCCCCTTTCTTTCTGATATATTCTTCTCCCAGACCTTCAATAGGATATTACCTCTGGTTTGTTTTGCGATGGATAATTTTGAGCTGCCGACCATCTCTATCTTCGTCGTAGCTATAACAATGTCTTGGAAAGCGACTCGTGCTGCCCCAGCTTCTCTTTCTCTCGAAGAAATATTTTCTAATATTTGATCTATCATCCATAAATGGTTTTGAATGGTTCCTACCTTCACTAGCAGGTTTTTTTGAGCTGTAAATACCTTATGTCGGATTTCAACGACCTTTGATCTGAACACTTTTATGTCTACAACCTGGTTCTCGACCACCTCCAATTTTGACTACAACTCTATAATCTGTTGCCCCTGCTAGCTTACCTGTGTTTGGCTAGTTTGTGCTGACTGGTGCACCTACTCGAGGTTGGACCTGAGCTTCTTGATTTCACGCATGTCGGCTGTTCGGGCTTCCTCAAGGCTCCTTCTCACCTCGTCCCTAACATTTGCTTCAGCAGTAGCCACTTTAGCTTCCAATTTACTAATCAGGAGGTTCTTTCATTTCTACTGGGCTGTCAAAGTCCCCACTGAGTACTGATTGGCTGTAGCATAAGCCCCTAGTGTCCCGACTATCTCCTCTGCAAATTCTCCCTCTTTCACATCCTTCCCATCTGTCATGATTTTAAATTTTTTAGCCATTATGCCCTCTTTTTTATATAATCCTTGCCTCACCATGGCCTTTCTTTTTTTTTCAAAGAAAAATTCGTTAGGAGGCAATTCCTCTACAAAAATAGATGTCAGTTCTTCATTGAAAATCCATCCCGCGTCAGGATTCCCCTTTGTAAATTGCAAGGGTGTGACAATAGAAATTAGACTACTGATTTCCTTGGATGTTTGTTTTGGGGTGACCTCTGTAACCGGCTTGTTTGACGTGAGTGAAAGTGAGTCACCCGATCCCTGCAAAGGTATCTGTTCTTGGCCTTGGGCTTGCTTGCCCGACGTTCCCTTTTCGGGGTTTCCTTCCTGCTTCTGGGGAACTTCGTCTCCTTGCTCTGAGGTTCCAGCCTCCCTTGTTTTCCCTTGGTCCTTCTCACTGCTATGATTCAAGTCCTTTGCACCTTTGTCTCCTATCTTCTTTGTAACTGGAAGCTCTGGGGCTTCACCCTATAAATTTTGGGGGAGACAACTCCGTCGATGCTCCTATAATTTCAAAAATTCGGCCATATCTCTGGGTGGAAAGGCTTGAATCTGACTTAGGACTTTAGTGAAGGACCTCACACCCTGGAATATTTCATCATGAGGGGAATCCTCATGTTCATACCTCTTCAGGCCACAACTCGCCAGGTGATTGCTCACAACCTTACTAGGGTCGTGCTTCTTAAACTCAATATCCACCAGCTTCATTTCTTCTAAAGTCATAGCCTCGACTTTGGCATGGCCAAAATCTAACAAGGAATACACACCAATACGAATAGGGAAGGGCAACCATACCTTTTTTGATACTCCTTTGAGCTCTTTGCTTATTCTGCCGAGCACAGTCTATCTGGTGATCTCACGGCACAATAGCTTATCTGGCAGGAATAACAGGAGGGCATATGGAGGGACAGAGGTGCTGAAAACCCTGATATACAAAAAATCCACCTCTAGATACCAATCTGCCACGCTGCTTAGGCTGGTCGCGACGCTATCTAATATCCTGGGAGGCGGCTGGCCAAAAATGGTGACATGCAATGGCACCATTACCCAGTTGAAGATCTCGTAGATGAATTCTTTGGCCTTATCCTCCCAAAGCTTTGAGTGGTAGACATGGATAGGCTCTGTATTAGATGGAGCCCAGCTCCAGTTCATCAATGGGAAGGGTTTCATGAAGCAGATGACATCCATGATGTAAGCAGACATAAAGAACGAAGTTGCTTTCTTACTCACCCTCTGTGCTCGATATTCAGTAATTCGACTGGTTAGAATGTCATACAACATTTTGGCCCAGTCGAAGGAGAAAACCTTAACGAATGTATGAATGAGTGGCACCCATGGGAGGAAGAAATGGGTAGTGTCTTCCTTCCCATACAACCTATAGGTCATCATCGCTATATACTTGAACTATGGCTCCAAGGAAGAGATTGAATAGATCCCATTGGAGTCAGCCTTGAATTTTGCGGGGTGTGAGACCCAATCTTTGATCAGATCGGACAAACTTTTTTCATACTGCTCACACTCCTTCTTCTTGAAGCCTTCTAGGAATTCGACGTTGTGAGTAAGGTTCAATGGGGTGACAGTTTATACATTGCCCGAAAATGTTCTGGTCGGAAGGTACCAATCGTCACCTTCTGTTCGCTGATCATCATCTTGGTCGAGATGTCCACATTGTCCAATGCCCACCTGATCATATCACAATAGGGAAGAAGCTGGGGCCTCGCCGCTATTTTGTGCATCTCTGCTTGAGCAACGATTTTGTATTTGGTTGATAAATCATCCTTATCGTTGTTGCTAGAATCATTCGAATAATTTACCGACTCGGATTGTAGGATGTTGGAAATGTATGACCATGTCTTGATAGAATTAATACTTTGGGGCGAGGTATCAGAAACAACATCTGAACCCTGACCTGAACTCTTGGCAGCTGACTTGGGCATTTTTTGTGGATCCATGAGAGTGAAACCTGCAACTGGACCACCTTTCGAACAAATTTGAAAATCACAAACAACGGTTAACCTGGTAAAATGGCTCTGCGCGTAAATAGAAATGAGAAATGAAAAAATGAAGGAATTTTTTTTTTATCTTAGTCATTTAAACCCCTGGTGTCCTTGTGAAAAGAACGGTCAAATCGCTTAAAATAAATATTTATAAGTAAAAGCGAGATCCTACTACTTGTCACCTCGCCGTAGTTCAAATAAATACCATAATTGTTTGACGAGTCGTAACACGAATCAACGCAAAAAACATTTAAACTTACTACGTAGATGGTGTGTGTTAAAGGTTTCTTAATGCATCAATTAATCTAGCTTAGCTCCTTTAATTAAGTGTGTTTTAGTCTTTAATCCCCCTTTTTTGGCATTCAGCGTATCGGAAGATTTCACTCCTAGCCTTTGAGCCCCCAAAACCCGAAATCGTGATGATGCGACTTAGTTAATTATTCATGATCTGACTTAAGTTCTTAATTAATCCATGCTTAATTAATGAATATAACGAGTTCGCGAGTCAGAGCTACGAATATATTGCTTTTTGGGAGAGCGATCACTGAGTCGCGAAACCCCAACAGTGCTTAACTAGGGTGTAAAGTGACTTACTCCTGACACTAACCTGGGTAAACTTTTAAAACCGTTATTTCCACTTCACGCGTCGAGACACTAAGGACAATGAGAAATGTCGCAAAACAAGAGAAACTCCCAAAACTAGCTTTTTGGGCTTAAATATAATATCTCACTTATTTAGAAGAAGGTGACTTCAACACACACTTCAAAAGTGTACCTGTTGCACGAGTTTGTTGTGCAAATCTTCAACCTGCTTTTTAACTTTTCATTGCCATGGATTTACTATCCTTTTCCTTGATTTCATTCCATAACCATTCAAGCATAAATATTTGTCACCCTTCATGCCTCTCCTTCACTTTCAGAGTTTGTGCATCATCCGTAGTTTTTTCAGCAAGCTGTAGATCCCTTCACTGCGTAAAAGTTATTTATTTCTAGTCGTTGCATAAGTATCTGTTTTGATTTTTCTGCGTCTCCTCCATTATTTTTTTTGATTAATTGAGTTGGTTGTCATTGATGTCAACCCTTGAAGAAAGTCCGATAGCTAATTCCGGTAGCAAAAAGGTTTGGGTAATGGACCCAAGTTTGTTTGATGGATAATGGTATGATTTTTGATATATTTTTAGGTAAGACTATTCTAGATGGATAGTACATGTCATGCCATTTCTGGTGGTATGTGGAATGTCACATAACTCCTCACGGTTAGAGAGTTATGGCCATGTGAAGTTGGAGAACCCTCATGTGTCATCTAGAAGCCCCAAAGAACTAACAGTTCCGTCGACAAATGAAAGAGCAATAAAACTGGGGAAAAATAATTCCAAAGCCACAAATTCACTTTTGAATGGTCTTTATGAATCAATATACACCAAATTTATACATTGCAAATCCGCTAAAGATATTTGGGACAAGATTCAAAATATATATGAAGGAGATTCAAAAGTCAAAGCAACAAAGCTTCAAACTTACAGAGGTCAATTCGAACAACTAAAGATGAAGGAAGACGAGAATATTGCAGCTTACTTCTTATGATTCGATGAAACAATAAATGAAATCATAGGATTGGGAGAAGAAATTAAAGAATCTATAATTGTTCAAAAGTTTCTATGATATCAACACTAGAAGAAAGAGTAGATCTAGACTCAATAAGCATGGATGAACTACATGGAATCTTCACAGCATATGAAATGAGAAATGAATAGGAAAATCCAGATATAAAAGAAGCAGCTTTCAAAGCATCCAAAAGGTCAAAGAAAAAGGGAAAGCAAAAGGAAAAATAACATAGAAACAACAGTGACAACTCAGAAGATGATGAAGAAATGGCCAACTTTGTCAAAAGATTGAACAAAGGAACCAATGACAGATATAAAGGTAACTTTCCATTGATTTTTTTTAATTGTGATGGTATTGGTCATTTTTCTAACAAATGCCCTCATAAGAAAAATAAGAGGAATGATGTGTTGATTTTTCAATAGTCAAGGTTAAGCATGAAGTTCATTCCATTTTTAGCATTTAACCATAACCATAAATTTTTCAGCAACTAAGATCACAAGAAGAAGAACCATGCATAAGAACACAAGAAGTATCCTAGGAAACCCTTCTCAACAAGGGAAGAAAACCCAACCAAATCCTTTGCTATAATCCTCAAGAGAAATACCTTCACCACCAAGATAAAACCTAGCACACAAGAGGGTGCTCAAACCCTAGAAGACTAGTGCCCAAGAGAGGTGCACACTTTTCCCAAGAAGGTGTACTTGCTGAAATTTCCAAACTCACATGAAAGATATGTTTTCTCAATGGAGAATTTACCTTTACTTATACTAACTTGAACTTGTCAACAAAAGTGCTATTGGAACAACAGGGCCAACCTCACTAGATTATAATATAATTAATATTAACCATATTAATTATCTTTTACATTAATTACCAGTCACATTAAGGTGGGGCCGACCTGTACCCTTTACATTACAATTAGGGTTACATGCAAGTCTGACTCTTGAGCAATATAGCAAGGGATCTTGTACACCCACTAGTTCTCATCCACTAGGGGCACATCCATAGGGATGTCAATATATTTTGCTCATTGCATTACACAAAAGAACCACTTCTTCACACATTCACCTATGCTCATCCACAAGCATGTCCACTCAACATATCTTCTTTCCCACTGCCTCACACAAGAGGGTCATTTGGAGTTTCTCGTCAACTCTGTTGCTCAGAGGAGGCTAATACACCATCTTCATTTCTATTCTCATGATGATGCACCCAACACTTTGGGATTTCACATGTTCACCTTATGCTCATCCATAGACACATCTAACTCAGCAGATCACCTTTCCCACTGGATAATCATATGGATTTATTCTCAACTCTCTAAATGGAGGAGGTCATCTCTACGTTCCAGCTCCGTCACAAATAGGAACCACACACCCTCTTCAGGGGATTTCTCTCAAGTTTGTAAGCTGGAGAATATCTTCACATGGATGCAATGATCCACATCTCATAGGTTTGTAATATGGAGAATGCCTCACATAGATGCAATCATCAACATTCCCTCTCAGCTAGGGAGGCATTCTTTATCATGCCAAGTCTCACACATATGTATTTTGAATTTTTTCTTGGATGGGGTCATCAGTATTCCCTCTCAACTAGGGAGGCATTCTTCACCAAGTTCGTTTGGTGAATATGTCTGCAATCTACTCATGTGTAGGAAGGTACTGCATGTGTACGATTTTTCCTCTACATCATATCTTTGATATAAGGATATTTCATCTTGCCGTGTTTAGATTCATCATAACACACTGGGTTCTCAAGGATATTTATACACAACTATTGGTTATCATCATAGGATCCATTTCATGGTCAAGTAAATCTGTCAAAAACTTGTGAAGCCACATTTCTTCGCACACTCACTGCTATATACTCTGTCTCTGGTGCACTCAAGGCCACATAGTTTTGTTTCCTCCTGCATCAGGAAACCATGGAATTTTTTTTGGTAGAACATCAATCATATGTGCTCTTCCGGTTTACTATACTTTTTGCTCAATCTGAATCGTCATATCTTGTAAAATCAAGTTCACACTAAAGGCATGTCTCATGCCATATCCAACTGTGCCTCAGATATATCTTATTACATGTTTTGTTGTTGTCTAGTGAGTCTGTCTCGGTTGACTTATATAATGACTAAGCACATTCACTACATGGCATGAATCAAGTCTGGTGTTAACTAGATACATCAGTGATCCAATTATATGTGGTTCAGTATTGTCTGAATCATCATCAATCCATCACGGTGGATTTTTCATTCTGTCATACTTGAACTTCTTTAATATTTCCACTGTATATTTTCCTTAACTCAGGAAAATCTCATTGGTCCTCTGTCATACTTCTTGTCTCAAGAACTAGTGCATCATTCTCAGATTCTTCATCTCTAATTTAGAAGTTAAGGATTACTTGTATCCAACAACAAGGATTTCTGAATAAGTCATCAAAATCAGGCTCTCATCATCAACACTGTAATGATATAGGTTTGGATCAGAAACACTCTTGCTGAAGTCCAAACTCATCAAGAATTTATCTATATGATATAGTTTCCAACTCATGGATAGTAGTACGAATGGAAGTATGTTGGGTTTACTGAATCAAGTGTCTCATCATAGACAACTCCCTCTGTTTGTGAGAAAATTCTGGCTATAAATCGCGTTTTGTATCTCTGGACACTTATATTAGTTGTATGTTTGATCTTATAGATTCACTTGGAAGCTACCACAGACTTCACTTATGCATCATTCTTTAAGATATACTGGTATTCTTCTATTATGGAATCTTGCCATACGTGTTCTCCTATTGCCTCTCTAAGACAAGGAGGCTCATCATCAATGAGGTGGCTCATGAGTGAAGGATAGCTCAAAAAATCTCTTTTTCTTTCTCGTGATGTGCCTTGAGAGGCTTGTATGTTTATCTACCTCTTGCATAGTGAGTCTAGGTAGGTATTTTATGACCTACTACAATATCTCTGAACATATCAACTAGAGCAACTGGATCAACTGTAATAATGTCTGTCTCCCTCTAAAATGATGAAGGGGGAGAAGGTATTGTCTCACTGTCAATCTCCATCTGATATTCTTTGGATCTTTGAAAGGATATCTCTTCTTCAAGGACAAAATCTATGCTAGTCTCAATCTTTCTCTGACCAAGGATGTAGATCTGGAATGTTTTCAAAGATTCACTATTTTATCCCATAAATGTATCCTTTATTCCCGAAGGATATAGCTTGGAATTCTTCTCTTTGGGTACATGAAAATACACTGGGCACCCAAATATCCTGAAGTGTTCAATCTCAGGCTTCACTCCGGTGAAGGTTTCTTTGGGAGTTATGTTTTTCAAAGTCTAATGAAGACTCTTGTTCTAAACATATACTGTGTCATGCATGCTTTTTCCCATGGAATCATAGAAATATTCTGATCATGCATTATTGTATTGGTTGTCTCAATGATGGTTCTATTCTTCCTCTTTCTCAAATAGTTTTGACTCCCTCTGAAGGATAAGCATATTCCTTTATTCTTAACTTGTTTGGAACAAGAAAACAAGAGGAACCAAAACAAGAATATCTCCTAAAGGAGAATAATGGGTACATCAAAACAATTTAAGGATTGTTGTCACAACTACAACACCTACTTGTAATGTAGAAAACTTTAGAAATATAGGTTAGAGGAATGGAAATTTCAACAATCAAACCTGGAGTCTTCACTTCTAGTGTGTTGTTCCTCTGAATGAAATGAGATCCCTCTGGATCCAAGACTTCAACAAAAGGTTCCTTCGTCCTGCAATTACCCTCATGAAAATGATACAAATAATAAATATACAAGTGCATACCTGAGGGTGCTGATATGATTTCTCTAATGAAACATGGTTGATCTCTCTCCTCTGACATATGCATGAAGGAGGTGGCCATAGTGACACCTTTTTGTATCACCCATAATAATTCTTCCTTAGAAGTCTTGTCTTCTAGGAACTTGAAGTTGTTTGATTTATCAAGCTTATCTTCCAACATAGTTTTATTCATCATAATTTTAGATCCTTCACAACCCTTTGTCAACTGGAGTAGAAAACCTAACAACTAGGCTAGGATAGAAATTTTAGGTTTTGTTGGACTTATGACTACCAACAATAAGCCTTTGAAATATAGGAGAACACTGGTGAGCTGAAGAGCTCCTTCAATGAGTTGCAAAAACCCTAATTCTTAAATTTCTGCAGAAATGAGTGAAACCCTAGGGCCAAAATTTCAAAATGCTCATAATTTCACTCTGAGAGTCTCTGGGGGTGTGCTGGAGGAGGCTGTACTCTCCCATGCAAAAATTATCCCCAACATTCAAGTATTAATGGCTGAAACACCTCATAAAGGAAGGTCGTACGGTTTTTATTGGAAACTCTAGAAGGGTCATACGGTTCTGCAAAAGGTGAGAAGAGACTTGGTGGATGCTTGTGCAATGGGTTATTTCAAGACCTATGCTTTTATACCATGTTGATTTTTCAATATTCAAGGTTAAGAATGAATTTCATTCCATTTTTAACATTTAACCATAACCATAAATGTTGCAACAACCAATATCATAAGAAGAAGCACCATGCACAAGAACACAAGAAGTATCCTGGGAAACCCTTCTCAACAAGGGAAGAAAACCCGACCAAATCATTTGCTATAATCCTCAAGAGAAATACCTTCACCACCAAGATAAAACCTAGCACACAAGAGGGTTCTCAAACCCTATAATACTAGCACCTAAGAGAGGTGTGCACTTTTCCCAAGAAGGTGTACTTGCTGAAATTTCCAAACTCACATGAAATATATGTTTTCTCAATGGGGAATTTACCTTTACTTATACTAACCTGAACTTGTCAACATAAGTGTCTATAGGCACAATAGGGATGACCTCACTAACTTATAATATAATTAATATTAACCAGATTAATTATCTTTTACATTAATTACCAGTCACATTAAGGTGGGGCTAACTTGTACCCTTTACATTACAATTAGGGTTACATGCAAGTATGAATCTTGAAAAATATAGAAAGGGATCTTGTACACCCAATAGTGCTCATACACTAGGGTCACATCCATAGGGATGTCCATATCTTTGGCTCACTACATTATGCAGCAGAACCACTTCTTCACACGTTCACCTGTGCTTGTCCACAGGCACGCCCACTAAACATATCTTCTTTCCCACTACCTCACACAGGAGAGTCATCTGGATTTTTTCGTCAACTCTAATGCTCAGAGGAGGCTAATACATGATATTCATTTCTATTCTCATGAAGATGCACCCAACACTTTGGGATTTCACACGTTCACCTTGTGCTCAACCACAGGCACATGTAACTCAATAGATCACCTTTCCCACTGGATAATCATCTGGAGTTATTCTCAACTCTCTAAATGGAGGAGGTCATCTCTACATTCCAGCTCTATCTCAGATAGGAACCACATACCTTCTTCAGGGGCTTTCTCTCAGGTTTGTAAGCTATAGAATATCTTCACATGGTTGCAATGATCTACTTCTCACATGTTTGTAAGCTGGAGAATGTCTCACATAGCTGCAATCATCAACATGATGAAGATTACTCAAATAAAAAAAAAACATATAAAGGTGAAAGAACCACAAATAAATCTTTCAAGAAAATCTTATGCACCAAAGAAGACATCTCCTCATCAGATGAATATGAAGTCAGTGACAATGAAACATAAAGAGTTCTATTCATGGCAGTAGAAGAATCTGATAAAGAAGACACCAGAGAAGAATATGAAGAGGCATAAGTTAACTACCGAGAAGAATTTTTGTGTGCCATAGAAGTTATAATAAGATAAAAGAAGAAAACAAGAATCTACAAGCAAAACTAGACAAGAAAGAAGACACTCAAGAACTAGAACAAATGATCACAAATTTTAAGGTTCAAATAGAAGAAGATAAAATAATTGAATAAGTACTCAAAGAACAACTAGAAGAAAGAGACATGATCATTGGAAATTTGGAAGGAGAGATTGCCACATTAAGAAAGGATATTCAAGGGAAAAATATGCAGAACAACTCAAAAGTTTTGGATAACATTATCAACAGTCAAAAGCCTCATCGTGACAAGTCCGGACTTGGATACAATCAGACAGAAAAGGGATCAATATTCAAAACAACAAAACAAGAAACATATCCAAAAAGCTACACAGAAACAATCAAATGGGATATGAATACCTACAAAGAAGATTACAGGGACACTCCTCCACTGAGAAGATTCATATTTCAGAATCAACGATCGACAGATAGGCCTCAGGAAGAAGAAAGATTCAAAAGAGAAAATACTTTCATAAGATCTTCAACTCCCAGGTATCAAACTATCTTTTTTGGTTTATGTTATGCATGTAATAATTTTGGACATAAAGCTATGAATTGTAGAGCTAACAGCAGGAACATAAACAACTTTTAAAGTCATACACAAAAGGGTTATCTAAGAAGGCCCAATGAAACACATAGAAGAATTTACAACAAGTTTTAATCATTGAGAACTGAAATGGAATGCTACAAGTGTAACAACTTTGGATACATGTCCAAATATTGCAGAATGACAGTTTCTCTTATATAACCACAACAAAACCACAATAGTCATAGACAAGAAATTCAGAAGAGAACATGGATAAGAAAGCAGAATCAATATAGAAATGAAGAATGCACACTCGCTCTACAAGCTAAGAAGAAGAAATGTGGTTGGTATGTTGACAATGGTTGTTTAAAACACATGAAAGGTGATAAAGACATGTTTCTTACATTAAGAAAGGAAAGAGATGGATCAGTCTCCTTCGGAAATGATGATTCAACTAAAATCATTGGAAAAAGGCACACTCGTATTGGAAACAAGAATACCAAGGCAAAAAATGTTCTACTAGTAGAAGATATGAAACATAATCTTCTAAGTGTGAGTCAAATGTATGACCAAGGTCATAAATTTACTTTCGATTCACAAAAGTGCGAGATAAAAAAATAAGGTATAGGAAAATTGATTGCATTAGTTGCAAGAACTTCAAGCAACATATATTAATTGCTAGATCAAATGAACATGGACTGACACAGGTATTGAAACAGGATATTTGTGATGGATGACTCCCGAAGAAGATACTTCCCTTGAACACTGAGGCACAACAGTAGAAACTTGACATGGACCAAAACTTGATGATGTAGTGGATGCTGTGACTTTCGTCAGGTGACCCAAAGGAGTAAAATAAAATCAGAGGATTGGCTCAGTGCAGAGGTTCAATGGATTAAAATGCATGCAAAGAAAAAGTGTTGTGTTCAAGGGAAACCGTAAGAGCTACTGGTAGTGTTCTCAAAAACTTCTTGGCTTGCTTCCTTCAATTTTTCCCCCATCCAGATAGACGAGTACCTCTTTTTTAATTTAACGAGCTCGAGGAGGGTAACACATGCTTGATATGACTCACCTTCGATAAGTCCCTCTTCCTTTGTTTAACGAACTAGAAGAAGTAAGGGTTCGGTCTCATATGAGCCCTTCAATGTATGATTGTTTAACGAGTCCAGAGAAGGTCAACTCGATGGTTTTTCATATTTGGAGAGTCTAAAAACAACTTAAAGACGACTCCAATGTTGTCCTTTTTCGTAATTTTAGTCTCGCGAGGCCAAAAAAGAGATAAACTACCACTTGAAAGATGCCCTTTCAAACCTTTTAACGAGTGGGAAAGGAAGAAAGATCACTTGACAATATTTTCATGTTTAGAGAGTCTGAAAAAAGATTAAAGACGACTCCAAGGGGTTCCTTTTTCGTATATCCATGCGAGTCCGAAAAAGTGATAAAAGTCTACTCGGTTACATTCTCATGTTTTTTCGAGCACGAGAAAGAAAAAATACTAAGCTCGGTATGCCCCCAACTTGAAAGCTAGTGGCTTAACTCTAGAATGATCATCAAAGGTGGGAGACATGCCCTACAAGCTTCAATTCATTCACCGACTTTGAGGTTGTCACCAATTTCTCTACTAGATGGAGAAAAAGGATAAGAGTGGATGAAAAGAAGTTTCAAGAGAGGTGACTGTTTCATTTTTTAATGAGCTTGACACAGGAAAATAACTATGCTCAGGGTTTCGGGTTTAATCCCCAGATTTCTGTTTCATTTTTTAACAAGCTTGCTACAGAGAGGAAAACTATGCTCAAAGCTTCTATTTTATTTTTTAATGAGATGGCTACAGAGAAGAGAAACTATGCTCATGACCTCTGTTTAATTTTTTAACGAGCTTACTACAGAGAAGAGAAACTATGCTCATGACTTCTTGATCATGACTTCCAAGAGGATAATGCGTTGGAAGGACACCAGGTCAAGGGACAAAGCTCGGTCATGGATTCCAAGAGATATTCACTGGATGGAAGAAGAATACTCCAGAAGGAACACATGTCGAGGGTCTCATCAGGGGTAAGGAGATCAGGCTCCAAAATCCCTACTGAAGAGATCACCATGTCAACTACTAGATCCAAATCATCAGAAGTTGAAGTCATGGGAGACAATAAAAAATCAACATCAGGAGGGAAGATAGAGTATATATATTCCCAAATTTCTTCACGAGGGGGAAGAAAATAGGATCAATGATGGTTATCATCCTGAGGTATCTTGTCAATGCTCAACATTTCCATAATAGATTCATCAGAGAGAAAAATTGGGGAAATGTAGCCGATTGCAGACGACAAGGAATTTAACCACGATGCCATCGAGGAATTGTCAGGTGCCAAGAGATGTTGGTCATCTAAAGAGGGAAAGGTAGATTGAATAGAAACATATGATGTTTTGGCTGGACTAAGTGGCATGGTGCCACCTAGTGCATCGAATTCCAAGGGACTAGGTACAATCCAAGGGTCAAATGATTCCAAAGATTGATAAGTCATGGTCAAAATCATATTGATGGTGAAATATGATGTGTGGTCGGTGGAAGTGGTGTAAGGAAGGTACCCACAAGGCTAGAATCCTTCAACAAGCCAACACCAATGATTTCATAAGTGATCTTGTGATCTCCCAAGAATGGAATATTGTTGGTAGCGGGAGCGTGAGCGTCGGGTGTACAAAAATCTAACTGATCGAAAGTGACAATTTTGTCATGATGAGGGAATTGTACACGTCAAAATGCCGATGAGGAAATGACATTCATAGCATAAAACCAACTTCTTCCAAGTAATAAGTTGTAATTGAGGGGAGCATCAACCACCTCGACATCAACAATGACGGTTTTTCCGCCCAACTGGACAGGCAGGGACTGTAAAAGCCCACGGGGATGAAAACCTCGCCCATCAAATGTGTGTAACATCGTTGGGGATTTTTTAAGTGCGAGTGATTTTAAACTTTTCCAACATGCTAAAGACATGACATAAGTAGAGGCTCCCTCATCCAAGATGGTTCGGTGAATTTGTTGATTGTGAATAACAACATCAATTTGGAAAGCAAGTTAGTGGGAGAGTTGAGATGTATAATTTTCTAGGTTAAACATGATATGGTTGGACGACTCATGATCAATAGCGCCAATAGCAACCAAGAGCATTTTACGTTGATTGGGGCAGTGCTGTAGAACTTCTAACGTAAACATAGCACATGGTGCTTGAGCCAAATCTTCAATAATGTTGTAGTTCTGGGTGGCATGTGAACTAGGATTAAAGGTAGATTTACGGATAGTACTCTTAGGAGGGCATAATATAGAGTCAAACGTAGGTTTCTCAATCTGAGGTGGTCCAGGTGGAGGATTAACTGATGGAGGACTAACGAAGGACGGTGATGGATCCAGTAAAGTATCGGTACCATTAGTGACTTTCCCTTTGTTAGGTTTAACCGACATGTCGTATGTCTTAGAGCGAGTGGTCAAATTAATCCCATTAATCATATAAATATGGGCACTTGTCGAGGCCTCATCATGAGGATGGTTAGAACTGCCCCCAAGAGAGGGGGTTTGAGAAACCATGGATTGCTGCTGTGGAAAAGGTTGAGAAAGCACAACAGGTTGTAAATTTCCCTGGAAAAGTTTGGCCACTTCATTGCGATGTGGACGGTCTTGAGTGTAGTGATCATCACCAAAAATGATACGCGAGAATTTCAGTTTCTTTTGTGGTTTCTTTTCGGTAGCAGGTGTTTGAGTTTGATTTTTTAGTTGTTCATTGTTATTAGTATTTTTTGATTTATTTTTTCTCTATTTTTACCTCCGGATTGTTGTGAAGGGGAAGATTAAATTACATTCACCTCAGAGACCTGAGTTTGGGGGGAGGTAGATGAGAGTGTAATCAACTGAGAAGTATATTGAGTTTTGACGGAACCGATAACACCGTCTGCATGAGATGAGGATGACGACTTTGATGGGTCGACATTAGCTCGAGCAACATTCAGAAGCAATTCATACAAAGTACCATATTGTGAATAAACCAAAGCTAAGTACTTAGATTGAGCAATGGTTTATTCCTCGGTGAATACACCACTGATAGAAACATCATGAGTGATCGGGGGTAAAAGTGATTTAGTAAACCACTCCGCCAATAATTGGTCAGGAATGATTTCTTTGATCATCCTTCGTCGTCATCTCCACTCATGAATATGGTCAGAGATATGCGCGAAGTCAGTTTGACGAAGGGATTTCAAGAGTTCAGTACTCGTCTCGTAGCGAATAGGTAGTTGAAAGTGCATGAGGAAAGACATAGAAAGGGAGTTGAAATCATGAAAATAAGCATGTGGTAGTTCAATATACCACTTTGTTGCAGAGCCCGTAAGTGTTCACTTGAAAAGACACAAACATATATTATCATCCATGAGGGAGTTTGATGAACACCACAACTGGAAAGTCATCACATGGTTATTTGGATCTTCTCCAGGTTTTCCGTCAAATTTCAGAATATCAAAAGGAAGTTAAGCTAGAATAAATGGCCAAACCGGTGAATGAAGAATAGGATCATTGGTTAACTGAGACAATTCTAGGAGATCTAGAGTCGCAAGGAAAGGTAGTTGTCGGTTAACTTGTGGATGATACTGGTGTGGCATAGGAACACCAGTAGGACCATAAACTGGGTTAGGTGGATAATTGTAAGCAGTAGGTCCTCCTACATACGGTTTTTGTTGACCAGGATAAATAGGATTTGATGATGGCTGAGAAACATTTGCATAACCTGGTGGGTTCTAAGCATTATAAGACAAGTGATTTGCTTTCCCATAAGGAGGATAAACATGTTTCCCTTGAGGAGGGTAAGAAGTAGATCCCAAATGTGGATACACATTATACCCGTGGGGAGGATAAACATTAGACCCTTGGGAAGGATAAGGTTGTTGTCCTTGAGGACTCCAGGTGGTGTTTGGGATGCTGCCAGGATAAGGTTTTCCATAAGATGGTTCGGAAGGAACAAGATTTGATACTCCTCCTTGTGGGTTATGATATGAGTGACCCCCAACATGGGGTTGGGTAAATGTGCCTCCCAAATATACTCCCCAAGATTGTGAATGGTTTCCAACAAACGAAGGTTTCCTCCCTGCTAGCGGTGGATTAACGACCGGGGTATGACTGGCAAAGGGAGGTTGCCCTCTAGGAGGAACATGAAAAGGGCACTGGCCCCTGGGAGGGGTAGGCCCACCATAGAATGGTGGTGTTCTAGGAGGGATAGGTATGCTAGATGGTGGTTTCCCTCCAGTCAATTGTATTTGGTTGGAAAGGGTCTGCATTCTATGGTGCAAAGATGTCCCAACAAGATCATGCAGAACATGTGGATCTGTAGAGTGAAAGTTTGTAAAAGTGGGGGTATGGATCGAAGTGCCTTGGGAATGAGTAGAGGTGATGATTCTAGCATTAGGGTGGACTTGTGCTGATGTAACAGTAGGGTTAATGACCTGATCAATGGGGTGATTCATAGTTTGACCGGATGGTCCCATTTCAACAGGATGGTCATGAGGATGATATGGTTGTCGAATGGATTCAAAATGTTCATAGAGATCACGTCCTGTTGAAGTCCTCCATACAGAACGAGAAGGTGTGGGATTTGTATCTATTGTAGTGGTAGGATGAATAGGAGTCCTATACTCATCACCAAAGATTGGTTCTGTGGATCCCATATATGTTTCGGTAAAGGCTCTCTCAGGTAAAGGTGGGACCTCTTTTTCTATGATGTTCGGGTGTCTAAACGAAGAAAAAGTGGTTCAAGAGGGGTTATCGACATAGATGCAGTGCGAGGAGTGGGATTCTCAACTGTAACCAAAGCACCTTCTGGATTGTCTAACAGAGGAGTAACAACACTCCTAGCATCAGATTGATTTTCTAACTCTCCTGGAGGGTTAGGAGGTAAGGGTTGATAGCTTTAGGCATGATTGAGCCCACAAAATGAATATCCTCAACAATACCTTTCCAACGATCTATCACACGCCTAAAACAGAGATCGTATGCAAAAGTTACGACCTCAGGAAGTTGATGTACTCACTTACCCAAACGAGGCCCACATGACTTTTGGCGCTTCATCTCCTAGAGTTAGGTTTTTGGATGTCTAGGACTTTTGGCATTCCCATTTATTGTAAAAGGGCCTTCAGAGCCTCATTGTAATCATCTT
>ML790215.1:211279-254377 GCA_009831015.1 Picea engelmannii
ACCTAGGGGGTCTTTCATTTAGGTTCCATAAGCATTATTTAATGTGTTTTCTATGTTTTTGAGAATTTGGAATGTAATGTGTGTGTGAGGATTAAAATGTAATTTTTCTCGAATGTATGAGAAGATGAGGGTTGAGAGATATAAGGAGATATTAGATCTCATAGGGATTGTGTGTCCTAGACTTAGGATTTGGTTGATGATTTTGTGGATCTAGGAGATTCTTAGGATATGGTTGAGTGGATTGTGGATCTGAACCAGAATTGGTTGCAAAATCCTTTTGTACAAATATTGTAAGCCTTCAGGCATTGAGTGTGTTCAACTGAATGGATAATTAGGCCAGAGAGTGATTGACCCTATTGAGTTCATCTAGACAAAGGAAAACCATTGTGATGCCTTGTGTAATTGTATGCAAACCTATGTGTATGAATACAAGGGAAATACTCTATTTCGAGTATTCTGGAAGCCTCTGTATTATGTTTGTTATCTGTGTATTGTACACCTCTGTGAGGAAGGAGTGTATGTCTGTGCATATAAGCTTAGACTATGTAGTTGTAGGTGCAGGTTTGTGTTGCAGGGATGAGAAGGAGAATCTTACAAGGAGGCCTGTTGAAATACCGTGTTCTAATTAATATCATAATGTTATTCCATTGAGCATCGATTACAAGATGGTTCGATGATACTACATAATGGTGAAGGGGAAGATCATAATGATCATAGGTAGAGACTCAACAACCATTAGGTCATTCTGTTGATGAATGCTAACCACTAGATCAAACCCACCCAAGGAAGAGACAATTACCATTGTATCATCCAACTAGGAGTGTTGCAGATCGTTGGATCGAGAAAAAAAGAGTAAATTGTTAATCGATGAATCATAATCGTCAGATCTGGAGGTAGAGGAAGGAGGACCATCGGGTCAATGACTGATTAAGTCGTGACCGTCGGATCGCTTTGGAGACAGATCAATGGATGAGAGTCATTAAATAGATCTGATGATGAGTTAACGAAAATTCTAGTTCAAGTTCCACAATAGAGTTGGACCGTCGATCTTCGACGATTTTTGGATCAACGACTCACACCATTCCATCCGCCAACGTGAAACTTTCATTGCGGATATCAGGAGGATAATTAATGGGTGAGGATGTTGTGATTCTGTAATCCATTGCAGCCGTCAGATATGGGGAAGACAGATCTACATCATTGATTATAAGACAAGGGATTAGCGCTTGAAGTATTTGATTGAGGTCACAACCCTCGATCACATGGATTGGAAGCGAAGTTCCTTCAGACTAGGGGTATTAAACATAATTTAGAACCTCTATGAAAAAATGTGGCATGTGGATATTCGATCCTATTAGTGATTGAATCAATGAAGAGAATTTGGTAAGATATTGGGAATATTGATCCTAGGACACCCCTTTGTGTGTTTAGAGAAACCTAAGAAAAATCGAGTCGCTTAACTGTGGGATAGGCGAGTCAGATTTGGATCTTTAAGGGGATTCATATCTAACTTGCATCACCCTTCCTTCCCTGACAATTTCATCATTTTATGATTTGGAAACTATGTTCATGACCATGTATGCACCCCCGATTGCATATCATACATTACTCACACAATTTACCCAAATCCATTTGAAAAAAGGAGAAAGAACCAAAGATTTCAACTTATGATTTTTAAAGATGCTGAACTAGATTTCAAAAGAGAAAAAACCAAATAACCCATTTATACTCGGATTCCATAAGTCTAATTCTAAGCCAACCAATGTAAAATATTCTATCAAAGATTCCCAAATAGAAGACTTAAATGGAGATATGAATAAAGCAACATAAATGGAGAAAATTATGATAGCTGAGATTATCCTTGGAAAGGTTCAAAGGAAAATGGATAACCTTACTATAACAAATCAAGGAGCATCAACCTCGAAGAATGTGGAAAAACGAGGAATTGGTGGAGTTTTCCAAGGTGTTATCCAAAATGTAAGGAATGATCCAACTACGACCCAAGAAACAAAGAAAATATTATAAATAGCTCAAATAAATAGGACTATTCGACAAATAAAAAATGAGCTAACAAGATTAAGGAGAGATGAAAAATTCATTCCAACAAATCAAAACCCAAGAGTTCCTGCTCAAGAACAAAGAATATTTCCTAACCAAGAGTAGAGGATAAGAAATGATGGTAGAAATGAAGAACACAGATGAAGAGACCCCTGAGTGCCAAATACCAATGCTCTTGTATTAGAAGAAATTGTTGAGGAAGAAAATTTTGAAGATATTGACCAAGAATCAAATTTCATCCAAGATGAATGTTTAGAATCAATACAAAATGACGAAGGGAAATCATCTTTCTACATTTTTAATGAACAATAAGAGTCTAGCATTTTGCAAGAAAATGTCATCTAGACAATAACACAAACAAAAAAGTTTAAATCAAAAGAAGCTCCAGAAAAGGAAAAGACTAAAGCAAATCAAGCAGAAACATCAAAGTAGCGAGTTGTTTCTAACCACTCTAAGACTCAAAAACCAATGACCTATAATGTAATAGACGATTTATCTAAACTCATAATCACTTTACCTTTTATGGAGGTGGTCAAGATACCACAATATAAGGAAAACCTGTTAAGAATAATTGATGATCTATATAAGAATGAAATTTGTAGTTATAAACTCAAAGAAAAAACAAAACTATTCGTCATCTAAACCAAGAGGAAAAGTTCCACCATTATATATCGCCATAGAGAATCATGATGTTTTGTTGCACAAATGTTTGATTGATAGTGGGGATGCCAACAACATCATGCCTTTGTCAGTCATGCAATCACTTGGAATGGAATGTATGAGGAACTATAATACCGGTGAAATCATTTATGCTATTGACTCAAGAAATTTCCCAGCCTATGAGGAGATAAAATACTTTTGTGCTTGGATAACTTCAACTCCTTATATTTTAGTGGAAGATGTTCCTCCAACATATGGAGTTTTTCTTGGAAGAGATTGGTGCTCAATAATTGGAGGCTATATAATGAATGATGGAAGCTGTAGGATGTTGCCTAACAAGAATGGAACGATGGTTAGAGTTCCCAGAGAAGTTAGAAAACCCATTTTCTTGAGAAAAAAGGAGAATGACTGAGGAATTATCTCGATGCTGGAATGGGAAACTATTCTGTTTTTTATTCAGAGCAACTCAACATTCCAAAACAGAAAAATGAGAATTCTTTTCAAGGTTATTGGAAGATGTCCTTTGATGGTTCATGTTATAAGTCTAGAAATGGAGCCCTGAAGATTTTATACACCCACATGTAATTAAACTTGAATTTCCATGCACAAATAATGAGGCAGAATATGAACCACTAATTCAAGGTATGATTATTTCCCTTCGAATGAAAGTTGAAAACTTGGTGGTCACTGATGACTCATAATTGATTGTCAATCACATCAGAAAGAAATATAAGGTTAAAAAGGAAAAGTTAAAATGTTACTAAAAAAGGGTATCAGAGCTTATGGATTATTTCAACACTTTCAACATATATTTTATTCCTAGAGAAAAGAATGAAAAGGATGATACAATGGGAGTATCTGCATCCCTATTTAAAACAAAGGATTGTCAAGGACAAGGCACTTATCACATGAAGACTATTTTTCAACCATCAATTCTAGATAATCAAGAATAAAACCATTCAAACAAAAATTGAGAGTAATAAATCCCAAAATAAAGCCTTTGGTAAGGATAGAAATTGAGAAATTAAAGAAAGCGAATATAATTTCTCCCATTAGACATTCATATTGACTTTCAATCTAGTGGTGGTAAGGAAGAAAACTTGTGAGATTCACTTGTGTGTTGATTTGAGGGATCTTAAAAAAGTTAGCATAAAAGATAATTATCCACTACCTAATATGGAAATGCTTCTTCAAAAAGTTACATGATCTGCATTAATGTCTATGTTAGTTGGGTTTTCAGGGCATAACCAAGTCCTTGTGGTAGAATAATATAGGCCAAAAATAACATTTATAACACCATGGGGAACTTACGCATATGGCATAATTCCATTCAGATTGAAAAATGCAGGTGCCACGTTCCAAAGAGCGATGGATTGTGATTTCAAAGACTTTATTGGAAAATTCATGGTTGATTACCAAGATGATTTAAAAATTTATTGAAAATCAAGAGAAATACATATTGGACATCTCAAGAATGTTTTTGAATGATGCAAAATGTATGGGGTATCATTGAATCCTAAAAAATGTTTGTTTTATGTAACAAAAGGAGAATTTTCGGGGCATGTTGTAAGCAAATAAGGAGTGTATATTGACCCAGAAAGAAGCAAATCAATAAATGTTATCAATCCTCCCACATCAAGAAAGGGAGTGCAATCTTTCTTTGGAAAGATAAATTTTGTTCGAAGGTTTGTTCCCAATTATGCTACCATTTTCAAGCCTACAAACAAGTTACTAAAAAAAGATCAAAAGTTTCAATGGACATTGGAAATCCAAAACTCTTTCACAGATGCTAAGCAATCCATTACTACTGCCCCTATGCTCGTTAGTCCTAATTTTGAAAAAAAACATTATACTATATTGTTTTTCTTCAAATGAAACCATTGTATCTATACTCACTTAGAAAAATAAGAAGCAAGAAGAACTCCCAATTGCTTTCATGAGAAAAACACTACATGATTATGAGTTGAATTATTTGATCATTGAAAAACAAGGTCTTTTGCTAGTCAAAGTGATTTCTCATTTCATGACATATATTTTGTCAAATCATGTTATTTCTTATGTTCCTCATTCACCAGTCAAAATTATTTTGAATCAACAACTCATAGAAGGAAGATGGACAAACTGGTTGGCCAAACTTCAAGAATATGCCTTAGAATTCAAACATTTAAAAGTTGTTAAAGGTCAGGGTTTGTGTAAATTCATGATAGAGATTGAAGCTTTAAGCATTCCTCCTCCCATTGGATTTGGTGTTATAATCCCAAAAACAAGTTTGGAGAATTTTTGAATGGTATAAATATATAATATATTATTTTAAATCTGGTCAATTTCCTCTCGAAATGTCCTCAAAAGAGAGAAGAACTTTGAAAATTAAAAAAAATCATTATGTTCTAATATCCGAGGTATTGTTCAAACACAATTTTGACACTAGTACATTGGGCCCATTTTTCGACGATTTACGACGCATGTTTGTCGCCACAACATCACAAGTACAATGAAGGAAACAATTGGTTTTTCGTCACGTCACCTTCGTCACAATTACGACATGCAAGATTTCATCACAATACATACATAAACATCCATCTTAAGAGAGACTAATGTGTCCCAATCAGTTTGTATCAATTCCATCACGTTGTCGTTGCCAGTACATTGGACAATCGTCGCCTTTTTGTCATAAGAGCGACCAATTATCAACGAATTTTTCCCAGTAGTTCATCACAACTACATCATGTGGTTGTCTTGAGGAAATCAATAGAGCAATTATATACGACAAACCCTTGACGCATATTCCACAAAATATCAACACGGTTCCATTGAAAGATCGATAGTATACCAACGAATATGCTGTATGTCCGACGTTTTTTGGGTGAGGAGGAAAAAACTAATCTAGTCAAACCATTGACAAACAAGGTCATTGATGGTCCGATGAAGGACTATAATTTATAAAAAAAAATATATTGGTTCTTTCAATGTATTGGTTCCCTACTCCTAAGGGATTTTATGATCCAAATCTTGGTCTAGTAGATCAGTAAGGAAGTTTTATAACATGTGGATATCTTGTTGTCCATTACCCTTGTCATTGTCGCCACATTGAACTTGTATTACCAATGTACGACCCAATGGTATTTGAGTATACTGAAAATCTCATGAAATACATGTGCATATTCTATCATCACTTTAATCTTGCAAGGGAGAAGATTAAAAGATATGATGAAGAGATCGAGCTCATTATGAATGCGAATATCATTGGTGCAAAAGTCCGGGATAAGATTTAGTGGATGATGACCTGCTATCAAAAGAGAAGAGGAAGGAACATCTAATTGATTGGAAAGGTTATTCTACTAAGATAAGAGGGTGGAACATCCAATTGAGAACATTTCATCCCTCTTCTCCAGTTTGGGAAGTTTCTAAATTGAGATAAGTCCTTTAATTATTAGTTGTTTAAGAATGTTTTTTTCCCTCAAAATTTTAGGTTCATTTCCATTGTAGAGGATGATGTTCATGTTTGAGATACTATTCTTGTTTTGTGCTAGTAATATATAGATCCAGTTTGATGAAGTTATTGTTGTCATTTTATTATAAATATGGTATTTATGATGAATGAATATTAGATTAGTTAATTTATTTTGAGTAAGTAGTTGAAATTTTTTACTAGCCAACATTTGTGGGGAATTTCATTGAACTTGTCACCCTCATTGCAGCTAAAAAATTTAAAAGAGTCATATCACTAGAGATCAAGATGGGTTGACTTAACAAGTGAAATCCAATAATAGTTCAAAGGGGAAAGAAATATTCTTATGTGGAAGAAAAACCCTCAACATTTGCATAGTTAAGGAAAATGAAGCATGTGAAAGGAGAAAGTGTAGTCCATTTTGATGTAAGAATCAATGACTTAATAAGACAACTCAAATATGACCGACTGGAAGTAGAATATATAGATTGGTTTATAACAAGGATCATAAAAAACATTAGAGAACACATCCAAACAAACCATCCACAAGGATATAAGGATGCAATACAAGAAAAAATACACATGGAGGGAGAGTTGTTCATAAATAAAAGGTAGAAGAAAATATAAAAGGAAGAAAGAGAAAAAAAAAAATGGAAGATGATATTAAGAAGTTGGAAGATGAGAATAATGTAGACAATTTGTAGTTTGCTTTGCAAACTTGCCTCAAATTTGAAGAGAAAAACCTTAGAACTGGTTTTCTTCTTGAGAATCCAAGTATGAAAGCCAACATGTATGTTATGTTGTGGCTCATTTAAGACATGAATAACATGATGATTTAATTTGAATTCAATTTGATAGTTAATGTTAGACCGTCAACCCCTCTTCCTTTACAAGTGATTACATGGCCTAATCATGTTCAACCAGAACCCTTTATGACCCATGCATGGTGTAGTTTTTACAATGAGGAACACAATCCTAAGATATGTGAATCATTCCTGATTACCAAAGAGAGATAAAATGGTAAGAAATTTTATTTTAACATAGTTGTCATAGAAGTTGTAGAACAAACTTATGATGCTTTTTTTTTTCTATAACTAGGAGCCAAGCTGTGTAAAAAAAAAGCCTAAGAGTGTGAAAATGATAGATTTGGAAATACATATTTTGGTAAAAGAATGAAAAACATTCAATCTACTCAATTTATGCATATTTCAATTACATAACAAAAATGTGTACTTGTTGTGCCACCCCAAAGGTTTTTCTTTTTACCTCGTAATTATTCTCCTTATAGTATTGCAAATGATTTGGCTTCCCTTAAAGCCAACATCATCTTTCAAGATTTCCCTTGTGTTGGGTTGTTATATTCTTTGCAGTGAACGTGTAGGAATTTTAATACAAATTATGTATTTCTTGGATTCTCCTGATCTAACAATTATATGCCACTATTAAATACATAATCACTTCTACTAATATTCTTGCGGAATTTAAAACACGATCACCATTTGCAATATCAAGAATAAGGATCAATCACACATAACACAGATGCTTTTACCAGGAAAGTATAAAGCTAAAAACCCCACTATAATATATTTTATATATATCATGGATCATGAAACAATATCATACAAAACTCTAATCCAAGAGCTCTCAGTACAATATGCAATCATCTCACATTGTCATACAAAAATTGACAAATTCATGTGCCAATTTACTGCTTCCAGACAATCTGCCTCCTTTGCACAATCCTTGCTAATGGAAATCCCTGCAATGAATGAATCTCTCTTACGTAGGATTCACAATCCTCATGGGAAAATCCAATGTGTGTGTGGTTGCATGAGTGCACTCACTAATGTCACAACTGATAGTCAAACTGTCCCTTTCACCTGTTATCTCAACTGGGTCTCCACTAGATCTAACATGCATGTAGTTAACAGTGGTAAATATTCAGTTGCATGTGAGATCACTGATTGTGAATTAATTAATAATTAATTCACTGATCTCTCACTAGTGTAATTTTAGTTACAACTAGTACAACTGATCTTAACTCACTTAACTGAGTTAAACTACTTCACAACTCACATAACTACACATCCAACTCTGTTAAAACTTCGAATCACTCAGTTACAACTAATTCGACTTGCATGTCCCACCAGTCAACCTTTGAACTCGAATTTCCTATATCTAACTGATTTTCCACTTCATTTAACTATTTCCAAGTTCTCATTGAGAATAGATTACTATTTATTGTCCAACTATTATTAATGGATAATAATAGTCGACATACATCTATAAATAGAATTTGTTCACCATCTATAAATATAATTTTCTCATCATCTAAAAATAGACTTCCACCTAAAAATAGCCTGAGGCTCCATCCCAATGTAGGTGCATACTTTTCACTAGGATCTTCTTGTTGAATCTCAACACTCCCTCTCAACAAGAAATGGATTATCCTTCACCTCAATCCTGTCTCTATGGTATTTGAATTTTCTCCTGGTGAGTGCCTTCGTCAGAATGTATGCATCTTGATCTTTCGTAGGAATGTACTGAAGAAACATGATATTCTTCTACACACAATATCTGATATGATGATATTGGATATCTATATGCTTAGATATATCATGAAACACAAGATTAATTGAGAGTTTAATGCAACTCTTAATATCACAATGAATCACTGTCGGATCTAAATGAGAACCAAACAAACCAACCAAGATCTTTCTCATCCAGATAGCCTCACATGCATCTTGACTCACTGCCATGTATTCTGCTTCCGATGAACTGAGTGCCACAGATCTTTGTTTCCTGTTGTACCAAGAAACACCTGTAGATCCGATACTAAAGATCCCCCCTGATGTGATCTTTCTATCCGCTGGGCTGCCCGTCCAATCTACATCTATGAAGCCATGCAACTTCACCTCATCTGTATGTATGTACCATAAGGCATACTTAGATGTGCCCCTCAGGTATCTCAGGACATGCTTACCTACCTTCCAAAAGAGCTTGGTAGGTTTAACCATCGCTTGACTCAGTTGGTTAACCGCATAGAAAATGTCCAGTATCGTGTTCACTAGATACATTGGCGAACCTACTAACTGTCAATAGACAATAGAATACACTAACTCTCCAGAAGTAGCATCCTCTTTCTTCCAGTTTCCTAGAAGAGGAGTATCCATGGGTTTGCATCCCTCCATGTGAAACTTACCCAATATCTCCCTTGCATACTTTCCTTGAGACACAAAAAGTTCGCCATCTCGCTGCCATATTTCCAATCCAAGAAAATAATGAATAAGGCCCATATCCTTCATCTCGAACTCCTCGAACTCCTTTGCAAGGTCCTCCTTGCATGAGTTTATCAGCTGCTCATCACCAGTCAGTATTAAATCATCAAAATAATTAACAATGATTAAAATATTACCCTTGTAGATCCATCTCGAACCTACCACTGATTTGTCAACCGGTCTTGGGACAATTTCCCATGCACTTTTTTTGACAATGGAGTCATACTCCTCCACCATTGCATCAACCCAAGTGGGATCTCGCACTGCTTCCTGAAAGGAATATGGTTCAGTCACAATAAATTTTCTCATGCGAGCCATGTATCTAGTAAATTGATCAGGAGACTGTCTTTGTCTGCGCTATGAAGTAGGGGCTCCTACATTCTATGCAACATCTAGTCTCAATCTATCAGCTTCTGTGGTGCGCTTTTTTCCATTTCTGATGGATGGATCTGCATGAGTGTCTTCCTCCACTCCATGAACCTCCTCATGTGGCTGATCCACATCTTGAGACTCATATTTGGGAACCAATAGTTCCTCCTCCACATGCAAGTCTAGCTCCCTCTCAAGCGTCAACCGCATGGATTTTCCCTCATCGAATTTTATATCTCGTCGCATAAAAGTCATCTTACTGTTAGGAAAATACACATGATAATTATGGGGTGTTTCTGTGTACCCCACAAATATCCCAACTTTAGCAGTCGGTTCCAGCTTCTTCCTGGCATCCTTGGTCACATGCACATAAACAGATGAGCCAAAAATCTTAAAATGAGAAAAATCAGGTTTCTTACCAGTGAAAGCTTCTTCAGGTGTACTCATGCCAAGTACTCTATGAGGACAATGATTTTGCACATAAACCGCAATGTTGCATGCTTCTGCCCACAAATGCATTGGTAGGCCCTGATCATGCAACATTGCTCGTGCTGCACCCATGATCATTTTGTTCTTCCTCTCCGTCACCCCATTTTGCTGTGGGTTATGAGGCACTATGAGTTCTCTTCAAATTCTTTCTTTGTTTCAAAAGTCTTTGAATTCGTTAGAGATGTATTCTCCACCATTATCGCTCCTCAGAGCCTTCACTTTCTTCCCTGACTCTTTCTCTACCAATGATTTAAACTCACAGAACTTTGATAATGTTTGATCCTTCTTCTACATGAAGAAGATCCAATATTTATGAGAAAATTCATCAACAAAAATAACATAATACTTATGTTTTACTGTTGAAGCAACCGAGAATGGTCCACAAACGTCTGTGTGAATTCTCTACAGGATCACCGAAGCATGGTTCTCCTTTTCATGAAAGGCGGACTTACATACTTCCCCATGGTGCAATCCTTGAACTGATATAACTGAGCAAGTGTTCCCATTGGAAGTCTAGTAGATATTTGTTGCATGATTTTCAAGGCTCCATGATGAAGATGGCACAATCACCTGTGCCATAATTTGCCCTCATCCTGACTCACAACTTTTTCTGCCTTGCCCATCATGGCAGTGTATCCATCTACCTCTAGCTTGTAGATATTATTAAATTGAATCCCTATCTTCTTGACTTGAACCATTGTTTTATGTCGCAGAAAGGATTTTCCATCGCTGAAAAAAAATCATAGCCTCTACCCTCCAACATTGCTACTGAGACCAAGTTTTTCTTCAGACCTAGAACATGCATAACATATTTCAATTGAAATGGTTTTCCTGAATCCCTTTGAAAGGTAATGGTACCAATGCTAGTTGCACTGTATCTTCCATCGTCGCCCATCTCTATATGCATTTTGATATCTCTCTCCTCTAAGTCACTGAAAATATCCTTATCTCCCGTCATGTGGAAGGAAGCGCCACTATACAAATACCACACTGATCCCAATGCACTTGAAGTCATGCATGAAATCAAGGATAAGTCAATTTCAAATTGCGAGGCAAGGGCATCACTAACTACAACTCCAACAACCTTCTTGTTAATCTTCTTTTGTAGAAAGTTAGTAGCGAGATGCCCATGTTCGTGACAGTGAAAACACTTCACTTTAGACAAATCCAACTTGTTGCCTTTAGAATTGGATTTTGAATGGAATTTCTTCCCCTTCCCTTTCCTTTCCTTGGAAGCCAAATCACAATCCTCTTCATCATCATGCTTTGATGAAGAGCCATCTCTGGTGTTCCGACTGAACTCCTCCTTCACTAGATCTAACCATAGTCATTCCCAATCTGGAAAATTTTCCCTTCCATTGATAGAGCCTCGATAATTGTTCCAACTCTTGGGAATTCATAGGAGAGACAAGCTCACCAAATCATCATCAACGACTGTTATTCCCACACTCCCCAGCTCATCCCAACATTGGACAAACTTCGTGAGAAATTTTGGAATGGAGTCACCCTTCTCCATCTTGATCTTCCCGAGTTTATCTTTGAGCGCCAATTTCCTATGGTCGTTGTTGTTTTGGAATAGATCCATCAAAACCTTCCACATTGCATGTGGTGTGGCTTTCCCGTGGAGGTTTGAGACAATGTGGTCTTGTACTCTCTCCAACAGAATCCTCCTCGCCTTTGCCACTTTATTTTTCCATGCATCAAGATTTGCAACATCTAGATTAGGAACATCTTTGTCAATGAATTCCTTCAAGCCATTGAAATCCATTTTGATCTTGAATCAGTTGTAGCACCAAGAAATTCTTTCTGCAAATTCAAATTCTATCCAATCACAAACTCATCTTCTGCAATCTTCTGCGCTCTTATACCATGTAGAAATTTTAATACAAATTATGTATTGCCAATATTCTCCTGATATAATAATTATATGCCACTGTTAAATATAGAATCACTTCTACTAATATTCTTGCGGAATTTAAAACACAATCGCCAATTGCAATATCAAGAAGAAAGATCAATCACACATAAAACATATTTTTTTACTGGGAAAGCATAAATCTAAAAACCCCACTATCATATATTATGTATATATCATGGATCATGAAACAATCTCATACAAAAATCTAATCCAAGAGATCTTAGTACAATATACAATCGTCTCACACCATTGTAAAAAAATTGACAAATTCATGTGCCAATTTACTGCTTCCAGACAACCTGCCTCCTCTGCGCAATCCCTGCTAATGGAAATCCCTGCAATGAATGAATCCATCTTTCCTAGGCTACGCAATCCTCATGGGCACATCCAATGTGTGTGTGGTTGCATGAGTGCACTCACTAATGTCACAAATGATATTCAAACTGCCCCTTTCACCTGTTATCTCAACTGGGTCTCCACTGGATCTGACATGCATGTAATCAACAATGGTAAATATTAATTTGCATGTGAGATCACTGATTGTGAATTAATTAATAATTAATTCAATGATCTCTCACTAGTGTAAGTTCAGATACAACTAGTACAACTGAGCTTAATCACTTAACTAAGTTAAACTACTTCACAACTCACATAACTACACATCCAACTTTGTTACAACTTTGAACCACTCAATTACAACTAATTTGACTTGCATGTCCCACCAGTCAATCTTTGAACTCGAATTTCCTATAGCTAACTGATTTTCCACTTCAATTAACTATTTCCAAGTGCTCATTGAGAATATATTAATATTTATTTTCCAACTATTATTAAGGGATAATAATAGTCGACATACATCTATAAATAGAATTTGCTCACCATCTATAAATAGACATCATCTATAAATATAATTTTCTCATCATCTAAAAATAGATTTCCACCTAAAAATAGCCTAAGGCTCCATCCTAGTGTAGGTGCATAATTTTCACTAGGATCTTCTTGTTGAATCTCAACAGAACGTTCAGTCGAGGTGGATCGAATGATATTCGAAGTCAAGGTGGATCGACAACAAGTCGAAGGTCGAGGTGGTTCGACCAAGTAAAGATGAATTCGAAGACATCGACAACAAGTCGAAGGTTGAGGTGGTTCGACTTGGTAAATTCGAAGAGGTCAACTGACAAGAGGTCAACATGCGGGCATGTTGCAACCGACTGAAGACCAAATGAAGGTCGACTAGTAATCCGAATTGGTAGTCGACTGTAATAGAAACCTGAGATTCGTAGGATTTATAGACAATTATATGCATGGATATGTAACCATTTTTGGGTGCCTTTTCTTTAGGGTTTTTTCTACTGTAAATCTTGTAAAGAAGGCATGTTGTAATTTTGTAAAAGCTAATCTTTATATGAATTCATAGAGGTTTTTGATCATGTATATGTAAGCCGAATTGGCTACAGGGTTGTTCTTGTGTAAAGAAAGAGGGTATGACGTCGATTGTGTCTTAGGTGTGGACTAAGGTTAGAAATGGAACCTTTTATTTTGAATGAATAATACAAAAATAGAGTAGAATGCTCAAGGAATGTTGGTTTTCCAGGTTTGGGTTTCCAGGGTAAATTATCTGTGTACTCTATGTATTCTTTGTAATTTACTTTCTTGATTAAATATTTCTTCCTTTCTTTTGCTAAGTTTAGCATGTAAGTATTCCTCATTTCCTAACACATGGTATCAGAGATTGGTTTAACAACCTTGGATCTGAGCTAAACCCCAGGTTCAATAAGAGTTGTAAGTCGAAATCTTTAAAGATTGTGTTAAAGAATCGCGAGCAGCTCAAGAATAGAGATCGAAAAATTCAATGGCCATAATTTTGAACTTTGGAATATTAAAATTAAAGATCTCCTTGAATATCAAGAACAATGGAAAACAATCTTTCCAGGTACCATGCTGACAATTAATTCTATGGAAGAATGGGAGAAACTCAAGAGAAGAGAAAGGAGTATGATTTGACTTTGTCTTGCAGATTTGGTACTGCTGAATGTCTTAGGTGAAGATTCGACCAAGAAACTGTGGGACAAGTTAGGAAGATTTTACCAATTGAAATATCTGGTAAATAAGATATTTCTTAGAAAGAAACTGTATCTTTTGAGGACGAGTGAGGGAAGTTCAGTGATTGAGCATTTAAATGCGTTTAATACCATTATAATCCACTTATCTTCTGTGAATATTAAAATCATGAAGGAGGAGAAATGCATTATCCTATTATGTTCTTTACCAAACTCCTGGGATAACTTAGTCATGGATATAAGGAGTAATACAACCACATTAGCACTAGAAGACATGGTTTCATATTTACTGTTAGAATAAATGAGAAGGAAGAACATGGAAGGATCAACCAAATATGTTTTAGTGGTGAGAAGTTGACCGATCAACATAGATAAAGGAAAACTATTCGATAGAAAGTCTAAGTCAAAGAGTAGACATAAATCCCCTATTCAGTCGACGAGAAGATGCTGGAAGTGCAGTAAATATGGGCATTACAAAAGGGAATGAAAGTCAAAGGAAATATAATTCAGTATAGGATTTGACCAGAAGTAATTGACTGAGAGAAAAATGACTCCAGATAAAGGAGGTGATGTGTACCTGGCGTCGACTAGTATACAGTAGGATCAAGATGCTCAGGAGAATCCTATGTTATGACACCACATCGAGAATGGTTCTGTGAATATTAAAAATATTAATGAGGAGACGTGTTCTTGGGGGATGACTTGACAACCAAAATTTTCAGACAAGGAATAATTTGACTGATACTCCGGGACTAGAGGAGTAGAACCTTTCCAGGTGTGCTGCACATTCCATGTTTGTAAAGAAACTTCATATCTGTCAGCAAGATGAGTGATGAAAGGGTGCACACTCTATTTTATAATTATTCGAGCAAGATGGTTAGAGGTGCGATGGAATTAATGAAAGGAGTTCAGATTGGAACCCTATAGAAGTTACTAGGGAGTTTCGACTCAACTGGATGAAACAACATCGTTGTTACTGAAGTCGACTCGACTCAAATCAGGCTAAGTCGATTCAAACAGACTCGACAAGTCATCATAAAGTTGACCTGACCATGATATGGAATGAGAGAATGGGACACATTGGAGAGAAAGGACTTCAAGCTATGCATAACAAAGGTATGGTCAAAGACTTCCATGCATGTAATTTAGAAGCCGACTTTTGTGAACATTGTATATATGGAAAAAAAAAGTCGAGTGAGGTTCCCATATGGAAGGACAAGGGAAAATGGAATCTAGAGTTGGTTCATAGTGATGTGTTTGGCCCTGTTTCAATGCATTCACTTGATGGATCCTTGTATTATGTATCCTTCATAGATGCTTTTTCTAGGAAGACATGTATATATTTCCTGAGGAAGATATCAAAGGTTTTCAATAAATTCAAAGAGTTTAAATCTCTTGTATAAAACCAAATAGATAAAAATATTAAGGTGATGAGAACTAACAACGATGGTGAATTCCGTGGAAAATAATTTGATCAATTCTGCAAGCAGTGTGGCATAACACACTAAAATACCACACTATATACCCCACAAAAAAATGGAGTTGTTGAGAGAATGAACATAACATTAATGGATAAGGCAAGGAGCATACTCAATGGTGTTGGGCTCGCATAAGAATTCTGGGTGAAGGTAGTCGACACTGCAAAATATCTATTGAATATGTCTCCTTCGTCGACACTGGTGAACATGAATCCACATGAGTTATGGTCTGGTAAGAATCCTTTGATTTCACATCTCAAAGTATTTGGATATGATGCATTTTTGCATGTTCCAAAGGAAAAAAGGAGTAAGCTAGAAAAGAAGGAAGTCAAGTGTATTTTCATTGGATACAAAGAAGGAATGAAAGGATATAAGCTCTGGGATCTTGCATTAAGGAAAAAAAATGCACAGTCGAGATGTGGTCTTCAGAGAAGTTAGAATTAAGTCCAATCCTGAAGAAATTGTTTAGACCGAGAATAATCTAGAGAAGGTGTGGTTTGAACTGAGGAATGAAGAAGAAGATTCAGATGAGTTGATTGAATTAGAAGAAGAGGTGGAACAACCGACCCCGGTTGTAAGGATGTCAGAAAGAGTAAGAAAACCAGTCGAAATGTATATTCCACCCGACTTCCATTCCACATTCATGTTAACTACCACCAACGATGAGCCTAAGTTGGTTAGGGAGGTAGTGGACTCAACATAGGGAAAACTATGAACGGTCGCCATGGTCGAAGAGATGGAATCCTTGCATAAGAATGAGACATGGTACTTAGTAAAATTACCTAGTGGAAGAAAGTATGTTGGTAAAAAATGAGTATTCAAGAAGAAGATGAATGCAGTAGGTCAAGTTGAAAAAATAAAAGATTGATTGGTAGAAAAAGGTTATTCCCAAGTCGAAGGAGTCGACTTCGATGAGATTTTTCCCCTGTTGGAAAATTAAATTCCAATAGAGTACTAATGTATATGGATGCAACATTTGATCTAGAAATAGAATATATGGGTGTGAAGACAATGTTACTACACAGGGACCTGAAAGAGGAAATCTACATGAAATAGCCTGAAGGATTTGTATTAAAGGGAAAGAAAGATTTTGTGTGCAAACTGAAAAGATCCCTTTATAGTCTAAATAAATCACCAAGGATGTGGTACCAAAATTTAGACACATACATCCTTAGTTTTGGTTTTGTGAGAAGCAAATATGATCACTACATATATTCCAAAGAAGAAGGTGGGCGTTTCATATATGTAGCATTGTATGTCGATGACATGTTGCTGATTGGAAATAACATGGATGCAATAAAGGAGGTGAAGAAGCATCTATCCTCCAAGTTCTACATGAAGGCTCTCAGTGTAGAAAAATTCATTATGGAAGTGGAGATTAAGAGAGATGAAGCAACTAGAAATATCTGGTTGAACCATTTGAATTATATTGAAACGATATTGAAACTTTTCAACATGCAGGATTGCAAAATTGTGAAGGTGCCAATTTCTGTGGGAGCAAGGCTAATTGTTGAAAAATGTCCAAGGACACATGAGGAAATAGAGGACATGGAATGTGTTCCTTATGCTAGTGTTATTGGTAGTCTAATGTATGTGATGGTTTTCACTTGACAAGATATTTCCCATGTAGTGGGAGTGTTGAGTAGATACATTTCGACACATGGGAAGGAGCATTGGACAACTATCGAGAGAGTATTCAACTATTTATGTGGCACAAAATATTATTCTTTATGCTATCAAGGAAAACCTAGAGGTAACAATGAATTAAATGTACATGGATTTGTAGATGTCGACTGGGCTGGAGATATGGATCGATGAAGGTCGACTAATGGATATGTGTTCAAAATGTTCATTGGAGAAATCAACTGGATGAGTAAGAGACACGCCGTCATATCCCTGCCAAAAAAATAAGTTGAATACATGGTAGCCACTCATGGAAGCAAAGAACTAGTATGGATACAAAGGATGTGTTCAAGAATTGATTTTGAGGAGATACATATGAAGATACGATGCGACAGTCAAAGCACAATATTTCTAGAAAAGAACCCTTCTTATAATTCTAAGTCTAAGCACATTGATGTACAATACCATTTCGTGAGAGACATGGTGGAAAGAAACAAGGTGTTGCTGGAGAAAGTAGACACATTGGAAAACATAGCAAGCTCTTTGACTAAGTATGTGAGTGCTATGAAGTTCTCTTGGTGCAGAGAGAAAATGGGGATTGTTCCCCTGGGTCTATGAACGAGAGTTCATAGGTCTCCCAATTTCATCATAGAAAAAAACAAGTGGGAGAATTTTGGATTGTTGTATTCTTTGCAGTGAAATTTCAGTCGAGGTGGATCCACTGACAGTCAAATTTGAGGTGGATTGAAAACAATTCGAAGGTCAAGGTGGTTCGACCGAGTAAAGGAAAAATCGAAGACATCAACAACAAGTCAAAGGTCGAGGTGGTTCGATCGGGTAAATTCGAAGAGGTCAACCGAAAAGAGGTCAACATGCGGGTGTGTGGAAACCGAATGAAGACCGAATGAAGGCTGACTGGTAGTCGACTGGTAATTCGACTTGGTAGTCAATTGTAACAAAATACATAGATTCACAGGATTTGTAGCCAATGATATGCATGGATATGTAACCATTTTTTGGCTCCTTTTATTTAGGGTTTTTCCTACTGTAAAGCCTATAAAGAAGGCATGTTGTAATGTTGTAAAAGCTAATATTTATATGAAATCATAGAGGTTGTTGGTCATGTAGATGTAAGCTGAATTGGATACAGGGTTGTTCTTTTGTAAATAAATAGGGTATGATGTCGATTGTTTCTTAGGTGTGGACCAAGGTTAGACATGTAACCTTTTATTATGAATGAATAAGACAAAAAGAGAGAAGAACTATCAAGGAATGTTGGTTTTCCCAGTTTGGGTTTCGAGGGTAAAATCTCTATGTAATGTGTGTGTGCTTTGTCATTTACTTTCTTGATTAAATATTTCTTACTCTCTTTTGCTATGTTAAAGGATGGAAGTGTTACTCATTTTCAAACACCCTATGCCCATGAATAATATGAAATTTTTTAGTAAAGCACTTATTTCCCCAATAGTTCAATGTAAGAACAAATGGTAATAGAACCTCCTTTTGCCAGTACCATTGTATTAGAAGAAGAAATGTAGGAATATGGGGAGACATGATTATAAGCATTATAACCAAACCTAATACACCCCTTTCTATGTTTCAATGAAGATAATGTGTTTGGTAATTCATAGTTATTTATAAACTTAGTAAAAAGAATACACACCCCTATCAAAAAGATAAATATTCAAATAATACATAATCTAATAGAGAAATTCCTATCTTTGAATAGAACTTATACTTGAAGAGAATTAAATGTTGTGGCTATCAAGTTAGTTACTTATGCCTCTAATGAAAATAATTTTTTTTTTAAAGATAGGCCTGATAGTGATGTTATTACACATTATGTCCTCATGTGCCTAATAATGACAAGCATTGGTAGATTTTTATATCATGATGATGGCATCTATTGTTTTTTTGGTAGATCAAGGGAATTATTTTCCAATTTCTCTCAATACAATCAATCTCAAGAATAAAATTTACCCCATAGGTATTACCCCTATGGAAACTATGTTTTCTACTAATGATTCACCTAATACCTTAAGACAAGGAAATTAGTATTATAAGCTTAAATTTGGAGAGACTATAGGTAATACCTTTTCCTTCAACTTGCAGTATACACCTTTGCTTGAATGTTTAGGTAGTGTAGGTGAGTGTGGAATCCTGTCATGAGTAGGTGATAGAGCCAGATGATGCAAGCATGAGGTGGTCTTACTAGGAAGAGTAAGGTGCACCTAAGTGTTGAACAACATGGAAAACGAATTTTATAAGTGTAGATATGCAAACATGACAAAGATATAATATTTTCCATGAGGTGACCTTCTTACATAGGTTACATAAGACAATTTGGACAATTAATGCGTTTTGGGGAGAATGAAAACCAAAGTGGGTTGGAAGTTCCTTGGTTCATGAGGTGAAAGTTTCTAGGAAGAGTGCCACATTTTGGGGTTTCAACACAACTCACAAAGAAATAAGTCCATTTACAATGGCACAAACATTAATGACAAGGAATTAGCTAGAATTCCTTGGGCATCGTTCAAGGAGTTGGTTGTAACTTCCTAATAGTTAAGTGCGTAGCATGAGGGCCACATTTCTACTTTTCCTTGGAGGTGGTGGTAAGACAACCCATTTTAGGGAAAAATGTTTGTACACCTATTTTATTTAAAGTGGAGGCTATGAGACTCTAAGTCACTCAAGAGGATTCATTCAGTAGGTTGGACAAAGGATTTAATTACTCATAAGATAGAGTAAACAATATTGGGGTTTTCTAATCTTGAATAGTGCAACTTGATCTTGGTGTGTTCATAGGAAACTTGTACGATGACCTTGGAGAGTCAAGACTAGGGAAGAATCGACAAGTGACTAGGGAATGGTAGGACTATTTTGAAAGTTCTATTGAAGAACAATATATATAAGAGGTAGACTTATGGGTTCTTCAAAGGTCTTTTGCTACACGTAGGGTGGAACTAAAGAAGAAGCACCTTAGTTGATTTTTACTTATACAAAAGTAGTCATAGGAAATGGACAAACTCCTATGTGTACTCTTGTTGTTGTAACATTATTCATTAATAAAGTTTAGGCACCCATATTGAGTGTCGCCCTAACAATGCAATGTTCTAGTTCCTTTATGTGGGATATTATCGTTCCTTGCAATGTTTAGTGGATAAGTGTTGAATTTTATTGCTTGGGATGTTTTAAGGCCATGGTTGGACATTGGGCCCTATGTTAGTGAACTTGGCTGAGGCACTAAAAAATGTAGTTTAGAAAGAAGGTATGGAAATTTTCTAAGTGAAGAGGTGTAGTATGCTTGAAAGTAAGTTGAAGGTCATCAAGCCACTTAGTCTGGAGCAAGGTAGTGTTTCACTCCTTAAAGTGATTAAAGTGAAAAATTAGGTGGAAATATCTATGGTCATGAAAGTTGGTATTAGAGAACAAATTTTCTAAAGGAAAGTTGGAGTGCCGAATTGTTGATTGCTTCACAATTTGTGCATGTTTCTTGAACATTCTTCTCCTCCAAGGGAGCACATTGGTGACAAATAGTTCCAATTAAAAAGAAGGAGGATGGAATATATAATTCTACTAGAGCTTGATAATGGCAAGTCATCTTTGTTATTTCAAGTGGATATTGTTTGAAGACTTGAAGTAGTAGTCACTTGGGAAAGTGACTATGGGAAAATGTTGATGGAATTATTGAATGGTGAAATAGGTTCACATCATAAGGATAGTGATGGTAAACCCACTAGGGTTGGAAAGATGAAGGAATACTCCTTGCTATAGAGAGGACAATGAATAATCTATTGGAGTCATGTCAAAGTCAACTGGAGAAGACAAACTCTTTGGAATAGAGGTTGACTTAGATCGACCAAGTCTAAGATGACATTGTGGTAGTGTGCCATAAGACAATAACCTTATTTTTGGACATGGTAGTGTTGTCCAATAGTATTTATGAAGGTTGAAATTGGTGTAATACTTGTTAAAGTATGTTTTCTAAGGGTATCATGAAGTTTTGGTGGAAAAATCGAGTGGAGGACTTGGCAACAGGGTGAAGTGTTGTGAATATTGAAAACTATGTAGAGATGAAATAGACCTCGAAGGATTATTTTTGACCAAAGAATGAGACTTGGATTGCACGAAACCAATTAGTGGATATTAAACATACAAGAAAGGTCCATGAGTGCATAGTGGTGTTTCTGGGCCTTATGTTGGAAATCAAGGATGTGGCTGATGAATATATGTTTTATCATTTAATGAAGGGGATACAAACTTGTGTGAAAATACACTTGTTGATGTTGTGAGCAACCTGAGAATGTAACAAGCCATATCGAGGGTAAAATAAGTAGGTTTGGGCTCTTGCTTGAGGTCACAAATATTGTATCTGGGAAGATAAGTATGTGTAAACAAGAGCATTGCAATAAATATATATTGAATAAATTGGTTGATTAAGAGTGAAAACATTCCATATGATCTATGTTGAAGAGTCATGTCTTTCTAGGTTTATTAGAATAAAATATTAAACATGGAGACAGTTGAACTTGCTCAACACCTGAAAAAGAAATGAAATGTAATTATAATTTATACTAATGACCAAAATAGGTCAGTGGGATTTGAAAGTACAAGTAACAATAAAGAAATAAAGAGTTCCTAGGGAATCTCTTTCCTAGAAGAAAAAAATAAAATGATTTAGTAAAAGAATAGAAGCAAGGTTAAACCCAAGATGCGTAAACCCTCACTAATGAAGTACAAACTCAAGGAGGAGAACAAAGAGAAAGAGTTATAACCACAATTCAATAGATAAATAACAAAGTGGTTTCTAGTAAATGTTTGAAGCTTAGGAAGAGATTGTATTCCCATCAATCATTGTGAAGTCATTGATACTAAGTCAGATAATGTCATTTACAGAGTGGCATGGACTAAGAGAATCCAACAAGGATAAGGGATACAACTAAGGAATATGCATAAAATCTCTCCTAACATCCACATTTGATGGGTTTTTAGAGGAGGGGAAAATTCTAATGATTCTCCCCTATCCAAGAGAGTTATGATACATATGGGAGGAAGCAATAACTCCATGCACAACTAATACAACAAAAAAATGTATAGTCAATCATTTACAGTAGTAAATTTTGCATGATGATATGTATAATATGAATAAAGTATTTGGTACTTACAATTCAAGATTTTAATCTCAAGTAACCACCTTGGTAAAGTTTTGTTGGGTTGTTATACTCTTTACAGTGAAAGTCTAGTCGAGGTAGATTGAGTGACGGTCAAAGGTCAAGGTGGATTGACAACAGTCAAAGTCGAGGTGGATCAACAACAAGTCGAAGGTCGAAGTAGTCGACCTTGTAAATTATAATTCAAAGATATCAACGACAAGTAAATAAAAAAGAGGTATAATTCGGGCATGAGACGACTGAGTGAAGATCGAATGAAGGTTGACTGGTAGTCGACTGGTAATATGACTTAGAGTTGATTGTAATAGAATCCCAAGATTTGTCGGATTTGTAGCCAATGATATGCATGGATCTGTAACCATTTTTGGGCACCAAGTCTTTAAGGTTTTGCATGTTGTAAAGCCTATAAAGAGGCATGTTGTAAGGTCATAAAGGCTAATGCACATAATAAAAATGATAAAATCGTAGGTTGTTGTTCATGTAGATGTAAGCCAGATTCGATACAGGGTTGTTCTTGCATAGGAAAGAGGGTATGATGTCGATTTTATCTTAAGTGTGTACCAAGGTTAGATATTTAACCTTTTATTCAAATTGAATAAGACAACAAGAGATCAGAACACTCAAAGAAATGCTAGTTTTCCCGGTTTGGGTTTCCAGGTAAAAATCTCTGTGTATTGTGTGATTTATTTGTCATTTACATTCTTGATTAAATTATTCTTCTCCTCTACTAGGTTTAGTGTGGAAGTGTCTCTCATTCCCTGACAAGTGGTATTAGAGATAATTTCAGCTCTGACAAGTGGTATTAGAGCTAAGTTCATCTTTGACAAGTGGTATTAGAGCTAAGTTCATCTCTGCCAAGTGGTATCAGATCCGTGTTATGCTTTGACGAGTGTATTAGATCTTGATTTACCAATTTTGAATCTAAGAACTAAACCCTAGTTACAATAAGAGTTGTAAGTCATAAATTGTGTTAAAGATCATGGTAAATAATGGCAAGCAATTCAAGAATAGAGATAGAAAAACTCAATGGCCATAATTTTGAGCATTGAAAGCTTAAAATGGAAGATATTCTTGTAGATCGAGAACAATGGACAATGTTTTGTCTAGATACCCAGTCGATAGGAATGTCGACGAAAGAGTGGGAGAAAATCGAAAGAAGATCAAGAAGTATGATTCATCTTTGTCTTGCATATTCGATACTTCTGAATGTATCAGGTGAAGATTCTACCAAGAAATTGTGCGACAATTTGGGAAGCTTATACCAATCAGAATCTCTGGTAAATAAGTTGTTTCTCAGAAAGAAACTGTATCCTCTGAGAATGAGTGATGGCAGTTGGATGAATGATAATTTAAATGAGTTTAACACTATTTTAAGTCAATTATCATCTGTGGATATTAAAATCACTAAGGAGGAGAAGTGTTTAGTCTATTATGTTATTTTCCAGCCTCCTGGGATAGCTTAGTCATGGATATATGGAGTAATACAACCACACTAGCATTAGAAGACGTGGTTTCTTCTATGCTATTAGAAGAAATGAGAATAAAGAACATGGAAGGATTGACCAAAGATGCTTTAGTGGTGAGAGGTCAACTGATTGAGAGAGATAATGGAAAATTCTCTGGTAGAAAGTCTAAGTCAAAGGGTATATCTAAATCCTCGGTTCAGTTAACAAGACGATACTGAAAATGCGGTAAAGCTGGGCATTGCAGAAAAGAATTTAAGTTGAGGGTGATGGAAGTCAGTATGGGATTCAACGAGAAGCAGTTGACTAAGAGAAAGACAACCCCAGATAAGGGAGGTGATGTGTACCTGGAGTCGACCAGTACACAGTTAGATCAAGGTGTTTGGTTGGTCGACTCAGGAGAATCCTATCATATGACACCACATAGAGAATGGATTTGCGAGTATGAATGATATGATGGAGGTGATGTCTTATTGGGGAATGAATCGACAACCAAAATTTTCGGATGAGGAAGAGTTCGACTGATACTCCAAGATGGGATAAAAAGAACCCTTCCAGGTGTGCTATAAATTCCAGGTTTGGAAAGAGATGTGATATTTTTCAGTAATATGAGTGATGTTGGGGTACACACTCTATTTCATAATGATTAATTCAATATGTTTAGAGGTGCGATGGTATTAATGAAAGGATTTTGGATTGGAAACCTATACAATTTATTAGGGAATGTCGAATCGATTGGATGAAAAAACATTGTTTCTCCTAAAGTCGACTCGACTTCGACTCAAATAGACTCGACTTAGGCTGAATCGGTACAAATTGATTCAACAAGACATGATAAAATTGACCCGACCAAACTATGGCACGAGAGGATGGGACAAATTGGAGAAAAAAGAATTTGATCTATGCACAATAAAGGTATGGTCGAGGGGTTTCCTGAATGTGTCTTATAAGTCTACTTTTGTGAACATTGCATATATGGAAAACAAATTCGGGTGAGGTTTCAATATGGAGTGACAAGGGAAAATGGAACTCTAGAGTTCACAATGATGTGTTTGGCCTGGTTACAATGCCTTCACTTGGTGGATCCTTGTATTATGTCTCCTTCATAGAGGAGTTTTACATGAAGACATAGATATATTTCTTAAGGAAGAAATCATAGTTTTTTGAGAAATTTAAAGAGTTTAAAGATCTTGTAGAAAACTAGACAGATAAGAATATTAAGGTGTTGAGAACTGACAATGGTGGTGAATTCTCTAGAAAATAATTTGATCGGTTCTATAAGTAGTGTTGCATAACATGCCAAAATACCACACCATATACCCCATAGAAAAATGGAGTTGATGAGAGAATGAACAAAACATTGATGGATAAGGCAAGGAGCATGCTCAGTGGTGCTGGGCTTGCATAATAATTATGGGCAGAGGTAGTCGACACTATAAGATATATGGTGAATATGTCTCCTTATTTGGTGCTAGTTGACATGACTCCACATGAGGTATGGTTCGATAAGATGCCTTCATTTGCACATCTCAAAGTATTTGGCTGTGATGCATTTGTGCATGTTCCCAAGGTAAAGAGGAGCAAGCTGGAAAAGAAGGCAGTCAAATGTATTTTCATTGGATATAAAAAAGGAATGAAAGGATATAATCTCTGGGATCCTGTATCAAGGAGAAAAATGTACAATTGAGATGTGGTCTTCAGAGAAGTCAGAGGTAAGTCCGAGCCTGAAGAATTTTTTCAGAACGAGAATAATCCTGAGATGGTGCGGTTTTAACTGAGGAACAAAGAATATGATTCAAATGAGTCGATTAAATATGAGGAAGAGGTGGAAAAACAGACTCCAGTGGTAAGGAGTTCAGAAAGAATAAGAAAACTAGTCGAAAGGTATAGTCAGCTTGACTTCCATTCCACATTCGTGCTAAATTCCATCGATGATGAGCCTCAGTTGATCGGTGAGGTAGTCGAATCGACAGAAGGTAAACTCTAGAAGGATGCCATGGTCGAAGGGATGGAATCCTTGCAAAATAATGAGACATGGGATTTAGTCAAGTGACCTAGTGGAAGAAGTCCCATTGGTAGAAAATGGTTATTCAAGAAGAAGATGAATTTTGCAAGACAAGTCAAGAATTTAAAATCTTGAATGGTAGCGAAAGGTTATTCCCAAGTCGAGGGAGTCAACTTCGGTGATATTTTTTCCCCTATTGCAAAGCTAACTTCCATCAGAGTACTAATGTCTCTGGTTGCAACAATCGATCTGGAAATAGAAAAAATGGATGTGAATATAATGTTCCTACATGGGGACTAGGAAGAATAAATCTACATGAAACAACCTAAAGGATTTTTAGTAAAGGGAAAGCAAGAGTTGGTGTGCAAACTGAAAAGATCGCTCTACAGTCTAAAATAATCGCCAATGATGTGGTACCAGAAGTTCGACACATACATCCTTAGTTTGGTATTTTTGAGAAGCAAATATGATCACTGCATATATTCCAAGGAAGAAGGTGGATGTTTCATATATGTAGATTTGTATGTCGATGCCATGTTTCTGATTAGAAACAACACAGACACAATAAAGGAAGTGAATAAGAAACTATCCTCGAAGATCGACATGAAGAATCTCAGTGCAACGAAATCCATTTTGGGAATGGAGATTAAGAGAAATAGAGCCGACAAAAATATCCAGTTGAATTAGACGAAGTATATTGAAACAATTATGAAACGGTTCAACATGCAAGATTGCAAACTGGTGAAGGTGCCAATTTCTGTGGCACCAAGGATAATTGTTGAACAATGTCCAAAAACACATGAAGAAATAGAATACATGGCATTTGTTCCCTATGAAAGTATTGTTGGTAGTCTAATGTATGTGATGGTCTACAATTGACCAGACATTGCCCATGCAGTGTGAGTGTTGAGAAGATACATGTCAACACCTGGAAAGGAGCATTGGAAAACTATCAAGAGAGTATTCAGGTATTTGTGTGGCACGGAGGACTATGCTATATGATACCAAGGAAGACCTGGAGGTGATAGTGGTAAATTAAATGTACATGGATTTTTCGACACCAAATGGGTAGGAGATATGGATCAATGGAGGTCGACCAACAAATATGTCTTCAAGATGTTCTGTGGAGAAATAAACTGGACGAGAAAGTGACATGCGATCTTATCCTTGTCAATATAATCTAAATACATGACGTCCACTCATGGAAGGAAAGAAGTGGTATGGTTGCAAAGGTTGTGTTCAGGAATCAGGTTTGAACATAGAGCTATGGCAGTAAATTGTGACAGTCAAAGCATAATATTTATGGAAAAGAACCCTGCTTATCATTCGAAGACTAAGAACATTGATGTACAATACCATTTATTAAGAGATATGGTGTAAAGTAATAAGGTGCTATTGGAGAAAGTAGACACGTTGGAAAACATAATAGACTCATTGACCAAGTTTGTGAGTGTTGTGAAGTTCTCTTGGTGCAGAGAGGTAATGGGCATTGTTTCCCTGGGTCTGTGAATGAAATTTCAGGAATATATTGTTTCAACAAAGAAGACAACAAGTGGGAGAATGTTAGGTTGTTATATTATTTGCAATGAAAGTGTAGTCGAGGTAGAATGACTAACGGTCGAAGGTCGAGCTGGATCAACAACAGTCAAATTTGAGGTGGATTGACAACAAGTCAAAGGTCGAAGTAGTCGAACAAGTAAAGTTGAAGTCAAATATATTGACGATAATTCAACCAAAAAGAGGTCGAATTGCGGGCATGAGAGGACTAACTGAAGACCGAATGAAGGCCGACCGGTAATATGACTTGGATTCGACTATAATAGAATCCCAGGATTTGCAGGATTTGTAGCCAATGATCTGCATGGATCTATAACCATTTTAGGGATCCAAGTCTTTAGGGTTTTCCTATTGTAAAGATGATAAATAGGTGTGTTGTAAGGCTGTAAAGGCTAATGCATATAATGCAAATGATAAAATCGTAGGTTTTTGGTCATGTAGGTGTAAGTTGGATTGGCTACAGAGTTGTTCTTGCGCATGAAAGAGGTATGATGTCGATTGTGTATTAGGTGTGGAAAAAGTGTAGACATGTAACCTTTTATTCAGATTGAATAAGACAACAAGAGAGAAGAACGCTCGAATGAATGATGGTTTTCCCGGTTTGGGTTTCCAGGGTAAAAATCTCTGCATACTATGTGATTGCTCTGTCATTTACGTTCTTGATTAAATTATTCTTCTCCTATGCTAGGTTTAGTGTGGAAGTGTCTCTCATTCCATGACAAGTTTGTGTTGCCCATGTTTTTATAATCTTGCCTTGGTTTCTTTTAATGTTTCTGGTACATATTTGAAACATATTATAACATACTTGAAACTTTTCGTAGGCTCCCAAACATGTCAAAAACAACCCAAGAAAGACTAGAAAAAATGAAGGTTCTTTGTCATCGTTATCGTGTTCTATATCCTTCCTTAAAATGTTCATCTTTTCTTTTCCCTCATCTGTAAGTGGCTTAGACTGAGACCATGTAGTTAGAAGAAGGGGAGAATTAGTACTATACAGTGAATACAAGTAGTTAGCAAAAGGGGAGAATTAATGGGCAGTAAGAAAAAGTAGTTAGCAAAAGGGTAGAATTATGGACAATAAATAATTTGACACTATCTTTCTAATGCCAAAGCGAGACGATGTCATAATTTGACCCAATACATAATTCACATTTCCACTATTGTTCTAAAATGTCCTAGTTTTGGATTATAAAGGGCCTTTGACTCATATATAATTGTATGTGAGGCACAACCATCAAACAAGTGCTAAGATTCATGATAATTGTATGTGTTGAGACACAACCATCAAAGGAGTGATATGATCTTAATAATGGTTCTACTGCTTGTAAACATGGAAGTTGTACAAAGTTCAATATATCTTACTTATCACTCATATTACATGTAATCTTCATCCTATCTCATACAAAGTCAATTTGATGTCTATGTGTTTTGTATAGAAATTAATTAAAAAAACTTTTTTATGTACATATTTGGAAGAGGCCTCATCATTGAGTTTAATGTAACTAACTAATGCATGAAATAAATACTACACAATGTAACTAACTAATGTAACTAACAATTTAACTATCTAATGATGAAAGAGAAGTAAATGATTTATACCTTGGAGAAAATGCATTGTGGATCATGGAGGTGACCACCCTTCAAACATGCATTTGTCAAAGACAATAATAGGTTAAATGACTGAATAATAACTAAACATCTATGAGCTTGCATTTGAAAAAGAGAATTAAACTTTATATGACTGAATAATAATTAAACATGTACGCCACTCTAGAAATAATAAAGGGTAATTCCTCATGAATGAGCCCCTCCTGTTTTCAAGAATAATTTATTCTCTACTAAACATGACTAACCACATGAAGGTCTAAGCTCGTTTGGCCCCTCCCCCCCACATCACTCCCAATTCCCCATACCCAATCATGCATAACAAGTAGAAAAATAAGAAGTAAAGGTACAATAAAGAAAGAAGGTACATGCATACAAAACATATAAGTTCCATGCACAACTATAAAACCAAAAAAATGTACAATCAATAATTTATATTAATAAAATTTGTCTTGAAAATATGTACAATCACTACTTTTTTTGTTTCTTATTTTTTATAAAACTCATGAGTGTATCATCATCACGTTCTTCTTGATCCTGAAATTCAACTATTGGGTCTTGTTCTACTGCTAGAAGATGATGGGTCATCTCAAGCATTCTACTACTTCTAGTAGCAAGACGTGGATGTTGATGCATTACAGTGGCATCCACTAAAATAATAATAATAAAAAATAAATAAAAGGACATTGTTAGTTATTATTCATAGCAGTGTTTCATTAGTACGAATATCATTAATATGTTTTTTACCTAAAGGAGTTGTGGACACCATTGGTTGTATTGTTTTCAGTTCCACTTCTCTCCGAGCACCCTCATTTACATGCTCCGCCATTGAAACAAGAAAAGTTATAATTACACCATTTGAGGGAAATATTTATAATCGTCATATTATACATTTAATTTTAAATACACACATACTGTGATGGGTTTTGGAACCAGTAGTATCATGGGGTTTTTTTCCACCACTGTCAAATGAATCGATGTTGCTTGTCTTCTTAAAACAAATACAGACATAATTAATTGATGGGTAAAATTAATTGTCAATATATTGGAAAAGTAATCAACAACTAAAACCTTGTCATTTTATTTACCAACTCATTTGAAGGGTCAAATTGTGTACGCGATCCCTTCCTTTGTCGATTTGCCACCATAGCTTGAAAGCCAAACTTGAAGCTGAGCATCAAGTCTTCTTTTGTGGCGACACTATTGAATGTATCCCCTTGCATCTCATGGCATAAGATATGGATTTTTTCTTACTGGCCGCAATTAGATAAAATTTTCATGATGATATGTAATATATGAATAAAGTATTTGGTACTTACAATTATAGATTTTAATCTCAAGTAACCACCTTGGCAAAGTTTGTGCTGCCCATGTTTATCTAGTCTTGCCTTTGTTTCTTTTGATGTGTCTGGGAGCCTATGAAAAGTTTCAAGTATGTTATAAGATATCGCAACTTTTACTATAGAACTAAAAAAAAATCAGCATATTCAATTCAAAATATTATATATTACCTTCCAAGGCCAAGTGATGTCTTTCATGTGCTTCTCAATGCACTCTCCTTTGCGTACTCCTCATGTATATTCTTCCTTTCCCTCTCGAGAATGGCCAGAGGACGGTCACACTTAGGGTTATTGATCTCTGAAATATTTCAAATATGTACTGACCCTCGAGGTGATTTTAGATTTGTTGAATAAATCACCAAATAGGCTGACCATGTGGTCTATAAGATTCTTTTTCAAATCAGGGGTGGAAGGAGTGGGTGGGGTTATATATTACGAGTAAAATCTCTCAATGGCATGGGGTAAACCACAACAGATGGAATGACATGCAAAAATCAACTCTAATCCCAAATATGCTATATAAATGAAATGCTAACAAGACAAGGCCAATAGCCTACCTCGTCCAGATATTCGATGAATACCACCATTGAGCACACAAATCAAAGCTCTATACCTGCAACTTGTCCTCAACAACCAAGATATGAAAGCATATGGTGATAATATATAATGTTATCATATAGATTAGCATAATCCATTAACATACATGACAAATATGCCCATGGAATAATAATTCAAATATTTGTAAGATATCAATTGGACGAGAACAGAGTATTTCTATTAAAATAATCAACATAAGTATATAGGTGAAAAAATTATGTAATGACACATATCGGAACCGAGAAACTAAGTCCCTCTATTTGGGCCTCCACCACTTCAATCCTCCACCAAAGGCAAGCTCATATAAATGAGTCAATGAGGTTATCCATCACAAAGATGGAAGATCTTGGGGGCTGAACAAGGAATTCTGAATTTCAAGGACAAAGGGATGCAAACTCAATATGAAGTGAAATTTCTCCAGAGTCTCTTTGTTCTCAAATTTGAATTGTTGAATCTTCATCAAGGCTTGGATATGGCTCATTTTATAACCTTCAAATGGAACCGAAGGGCCAATTCGAAGTGTTTCCAGTATATGGAAGGTCAAGGATCATGGATCTCGTGACATGGCATGGAAACCATACATTATTCTTAATTTTGAGCACCAAACCCGATCTACACGGGATGTAGTGGAGGAACCTGCATATACACTTGTTTTATAACTTATAGGGAGAGTATATATGGAAAAATATGTTTTTTTGGCTCTGGAAGGTGCAAAAGGGGACTTCAAATATGCATAGAGAAATGGAAATTCCATCCAAGCAAGTTGCATGGGGTGAGGAAAAATTTGTTGTAACAGATGCCCCCTAATGTGTGAGGTCATAGGAGTATCTGTGATGGCCAAAATACATTATAATTCCCATAAGTGGAGTAATGGAGACTCAGTTGGAAGTACTAGTTACTCATGAGAATATTACAATTCGTAACGACTTTGTACACATGGTTTCCAATCTGAATTACACTGCAGATCCATGTGGAAATATATCAAATAGTTGTTCATGGCCATGGATAGGCAATACCAAGCGGAAATATTCCATAGGATGTCATAGTCATGAACAAGGAAGAGTGGAATCCAGTCTTAAAATCAATCTAAAGATATCTGTATACAATGGAGTACAATTTGATCTCCCATGATCACTGAAGTCAAATAGGTACCGGTCCAATGAAAGAAAAAAATTGATTAGGAATGCTGCTACTGTAAGTTGGAGGTATTCTACACTATTTGTTGAAGGTGAAAGTATACATCATGTGAATAGAGGAGTTGAGTTCAAACACAATGAGACTTTGTTTGATTACTGATCATTAAGGTATACCGTTAACAAATGTGAGACATCCTACCGATAATGAAAGTAGGTATCAAGGCCCCGAGTACATTCTAAAAGTGTGAATACGAGTGTTGAGGTTGAACACTTGAAGAATCCATTGATTAGGAGACATTGATGTATTCCCAACTGTCGATGGCGGGAGAACCTGCCACTGATGATTGCAATCCTATAGGTACTCATAGGACTCTAGGTATCATTTCCAGAATAGATTAGCTGAAGTTGATGGAAGGAGACCTATTGAAAGGAGAGCATAAGGGATCTCTCATCAGTCAACACGAGGTACAAAGAAATAGCTTGATGATTATGAGGAGCTAGAATGAATAGGATGTTCATGAACCAATGACCCTGTGCATCTCTCGCATGCACCAGATGAAACTAGTGCATCAAAGAGACTCTCTGAATAGCAGCCAATAAGAAAGATTGTCGACAAAGGAAAGGAAACCACCAATAAGACTAATGGAATACAAGACACTGCATGAATCCAAATGTGTGAATAGATTTATTACCTTCGAACACAAGGGAAACCCCCCAATGAGCGACCAATGAGGAGATGTCAACTAATGGGTTCAAGGTTACCTACCCATAATGAAATTAGGACTAGGGTGAATGGTAGGAATACAACTTTATATGACTATGAGATACACTAAGGGTATGGAAGACATGAAAATTCAAGATTTCTGATAAATGGCTGACACATGCTTATAGACTTCCTTTGAACAAAAGCATGAGACATATGGATAACTTAGGTAGCACAGACTTAATGATAAAACTTCGTGATGCAGGAGGAATCAACAAAATCTCCATAGGGACTGGAAGAATAACCAGTCGGAGGAGTAAACTCTAAGTAACGATATCGACTTCCTAAGGTCATTCTAATCTCAAACTTTGGATGACAGTGGACTCAAAAGTTTTTTCTTTTTTTAAAGGCGACACGACTGCTTCCGATATCAGATAATATTATTTTCCTGCCCATCATTTTTTGTTTTTTCATAGGAAAAGAAATAATATGATACAGGAGAGGAAACGAGTGTCACGAGTAAGAAACTAGCTCCAAACAATGGAACATATCTAAGCTCAATGAAAGGAAGTGAATGTGGGGCATGGACACTCAAGGGAATGTTTCCTCTTAAGGTAGAGGGTGTGAAGTTGCAAAGGATATAAAAAAGGCTCTGCTTGACTGGTGATGCAAATTTCTGAGGTAAGAGGCTTATAACGAGAAAGTGGAAACCGACAATAGGCTCAACAATGCAAGCATGATGATGGAATGCGATTAAAAATTAACTCCAAAGAATGTCCGTTTTCGTAGATTTAGTCCCCTAGGCCTGAAAAAGTATAAAATAATACCCAGGAGAACTCTTCTAGCCAATGGTGACTAGAGTATTCCTTTTTTGTAAGTAGTCTACTTGGTTTGAAAAAGGGTTAAACTTACACCAAATATACGTCCTTTCAAATCTATTTAACATGTGTGAAAGAGACAAGTTCACTCGACAATATTTTCATTTTTTAGAGAGTCAAAAGAGAGCTTAACCAAGACTCGAGGGGAGCCCCATAAAAAACAATCAGAATGTTTGTGAGTAAGAATATGGGGTTCGAACGCAAATTCATATCTGAACTATAAGGAAATCTTGGTCCTATGGAATAACTTCTGCATGGGTTTTGTGTCTCTAAAAAATGGGTTTGTACCTAAGGTGTATGGACCACGATCATAGGATGATGCAAGATTGAAAAATGGAGTGACAACCTATCCTATATGTCAATGAAAGAATATACATGTCAAAGGCATGAATGGGTGGTATGATGTTGGAAAATGCAAAAAATCCTGGACAAAACCACCAAAAACCAAGTCCTTCCACTACACTAATAGTCCATACGGTCAAGAATTAGCACAAACTATAGGAAGTGGGTAAAACAAATTCTACTAATAGTAAAAATAGACCATTTTACCATACCATTTGAGTTTTTTCACCCACATAGTGCATTTTAGGCCAATTTTCCCATGATATTCAAGCATTGATTGCGGAAGATATGATCAACATAATCAACAACCGTCTATACCAAGTAAGTGCCCATCCCCTCTACTTCAATTTTAATGGTTTAAATTTCAATTTTAGGCCCCATGTTTTTTAGTATTAGAGGGTGTAATATGGAAATTAGGGCATACATGGGTGATAGTTCATCGGATCATGTATACAACCCCATATACGTGGGAAAAGTGAAGCCTGCATGTGTATATGGAGCCCTATATGCGACTGTTACAAATTCATCACGCTACAAGTCCATGATCAACATTTTTGAAAGGTTTTAACTCAAAAAACGGTTTCTCCTTCGCAAGATGGTGATTGAATGGAGGGAGAGGGAGCATGAAGAGATAGATGCAACAGTGGGAAGGGATGCAAGGGCCCAACAAGCTTGAAAAATATGTGGACTTTATAATTTTTTGTCTCTCAAGGGAATGAGGGCTCAAGTGAGGTTACTCCAGTTGCTAGTAAACTATTGGGATCCAGAGATAGAGTCCTTCAACCTCAATGGGAAACCATTGAGGATTGAAGTGGATGATATATACTTCATCACAATATTATCTCACTGAGGCAAGGTAGTGAATCTCAAGGCCTGAGGGGTTGAAGGTGGTATGACTATGGAGGAGTACATTTCCACCCACTATGTTGCAGGCACATATAAAGTAGGGAGCCAACTCCCAATCAAGGTGATCAATAACATGAGCTTAAATATCATTATGCTTGTACTCACATGGATTTAGGGGTCGACCTTGTTGAACCAGGCATCAAGGCCACTCATGTTCTATGCGGTGGAATGTTTAAGATCCACGGTTTATGACTGGTGTACCTCACTGCTGGCTAACATGAAAATCCATTTGATAGATTGCCAACAAAGGAAAATGAATAATTTCAGATTTGCATCCATTCTTTGTAGTTTTTTATTTGAGAAGGTTCTAGGCTTTATCCCTAGAGTAGAGATTACTCCACATGGACAGCGTGATCCAACCATGTCACGGTGGACTGACATGATGAGGCAGATAGGAGGTGGTAGGGTGCCAACCCCCTACAATGATGAGTTCCTTTTCTGGTGGCGTCGACAGGTCATAGGCATTGATGACCACCCTTATAGAGAGATCAACTACATAGGGGATCTATACATGCCTTTGCCACCATGTTTTGCCTACAATGATATTGGTAAGAAATGTTTTTATATATTTCATTTTTTTTGTGTTTTTCAATAAAGATAAAAAAATGAAAATATTTTTGTATGGTATCCAGTATTAACAATTGATTTGTTATGAAAATGTAGGTCCATTAAGGCCAGAGGGATTCCCACAACATCGACGGAGGGGCTGAGGAGATGATCACATAGGAGGAGATGCAAAGAGAGTGTTGCATAATTTGCATGGGAACCTGTCTCGATTGACACACATGATTCCTATGGTTCAAGTAGAGGATCTACCAGAGGCGATGCAATGGTAGGTGTTGGGTGTACCCCGTGCGTGGGTGTGAATCTTCTGGCGTCTCACAAACTCCATAGTGTTCTATCATGATACGCATCCAACACCATAAGTGTAGATTCCATGGTCATTTTATACCGAACATATATGTATTTTGAGGGTGTGAGCCCCATTTTGTACTGTGACACCATATTTTTTGAACTTGAAAGGATGAAATATAAAAAAAATTGGTCTTCAGATTTACTTATATATGTTACAATGTGTACATACATGAATGTGTTTTCTTTGCTTAGTTATGTGACAAATTCCAATATAAAATATACTTAGCATATGCATTAGATACATGATTAGAACTTCTAAGTATGTGATTATAACTAAGAAAATCAAAGTATCGTTCCAAAAGTTGTACCTGTAGGAATCGTCGGAGTAGAGTAGGATCTCACACATGGTAATTGTTGTTTAACTAACATATGACTAACTGGGAGTTCAGGCGAACCTCTAAAGACCAAACACCATGAGAAATGGTGTCACATAATAACTCTATAATGACGCTATACTCAACCACATTATTTATTGATGGCTCCAGACGAACGCCACCTGAAGACACCAATTGGCCCTCGAGTGAGTAAATGACCCAAGTGATGGAAGCCATGTTCCGCATATGATGATTGGCACTGTCTTCGAATGCCAAGTGAACTTAATACTTCATTGGCATTTGTCAACCAAGTGAAAACTTGATAAGAAATTCGATGACACAAAGGAAAAGATGTATATACACTAAGATACACTAGTATACAAAATGTCACGCCCAAGATTGAGGGCTCAAGCATAATACCTTTTAAGGTAGATCCCATTTCTGGGCTCATCCAACATATTCCCTTCATAATCTTCCAATTCATAGGATCCCTTCTCTAAGACATGTCACCCAATATAAGGACCGTGACACATGGGGTTGAACTTTCCTACCCCCACCGGTTCTTTGGCTTGGTCATACAGGAGAACCAAGTCACCCTTAGCGTACTATCGATGATAGAAAGACTTATCATACTAAACATTAACACGCCATTTGTTTTCTTCAATATCCATAGAGGCATCCAACGCTACTCATCGAGACACTCCAGGTGTACGAGGAGTTCTTCAAGATTGGATGTGTCAGGTAGGGGCTCAATTTCCAACTTGAGGGAAGGGATTTCGCATTCAATCGAAAGAATCAAATCCACACCATGTACTAACTGAAAAGGAGAGAAACCAATGGAATTATTTACCGAGGTTCGATATGCCCAAAGTGTAGGGTAAGGCATCAAATTCCATTCATATTTACTTTGGCTGACAATTTTTTGCAATATGGTCTTGAGAGATTTATTCACCGCCTCTACTTGTCCATTTTCCTGGGGATAGTAAGGGAATTAATGATTGTGATTAAACCCCAATTTTGATGGTAACTCTTTCATCATTTCATTATGAAAGTGACTACCATGATCAATGACAATCTCTCTTGGGATTCCGAACCGGGCTATAATTTGGTTGAATACGAAAAATACTGCAGTCTTACCATCGGATTTAACGGTGGGTATGGCCTCTGCCCATTTAATAAAGTAATCCACAACCAAAATAATACATTGGTTCCTGTTGATGTTTGAATCCGTCAAGATCAAAACGAAAACCTCATGAGGACATTAGTCCCCCTTCGTTTTTAGAGAGGTAGTTCTCCTCTTTGGATAAAATATGTATCTTTGGAAATCTTGGAGTAGGGAGAGTGCTAGACAACAAACCCCAAATATTTATTGCTTGGATTTAAATGAAAATGTTTCTTCAATAACCCAATATGATATTTATGTGCAACAAAAGTCTTTTTACAATAATAAAATATTGAAGGAGGGCTTCAACATCAAAATTAAATTGTGATCAACATCCCACACAATATTCTTAATCATACTTAAATACATGCATTTGTTCTTCATGAAAAATATAAGAGAATAATTTTATCATCTCAAATATTTGTAAAAGAGTACTCCTATCAAGATCAAAAGAGAATTTGATAGGTCAACCTCAAATATCTCATACTTAAAACTCAAAGTAACAAGATACAATCAAGATCAACCCCGCAACAATTCTTTGTCGAGTTTTATTCATGAAATATGTTCTTCATTACAAAATATTTAACAACCTTGTATATGGATGCAAATACTCCATGATCATGTAAGAAAATATCTTAGAATAATATAATAAAAACACTCAACAACTCAGCCTTGTGCCCAACTCCGAGATTCAAGCATAAAGCTATGATAAGTGGTGTAGAAGAATAGAAAGAATGGAGAAGATTGAGATTTATTTATTTTGATCAGAAGCTTTATTTTGTATCCATGGTTGTACCTTATTCTTCCTCTAATATTTTTCCCTGCCCCTCTCACAATATTGATTCTTGGACCCTTTGATGAAGCATCTCTTCTCTTTTTAAGAAAAGATTTTCAAACTACTTGAGTAGTTAGGGTTTCTCCCTTTCTTGAAATTCCTGTACAAGTTTTTTCTTGGAACATTCCCTTTAATTAATGCATCATTAATTCCTCATTAATGAACTTACATAATTAATATAATTATATTGAAAATTGGTCCCTCTCCTTTTTAAATAAATTTTTTAATTAAACTTTTATTTTTTTAATTTAATTATTTTTCTTTTAAATGTGGATGACTGTGTTTTAATTTTTTGGGAATGATAGATTTTTTTAGCCATAGAAATCATTTCAGATATAATCTTTATAATCTTAGCTTTCCAACGATATAAAATGTTCCCAAATCCATCGCTCGAATCTCAAGATATGAGCTCGTGAAGTTGAGTTGTCGCACATGCCCATTAAAAATGCAGTTGACTGATATTTTAATTTCTGAAAAACATGTATCAAATTTAAACACTTGAAAACTATACCATCATATTCTACGTCAAAATATCTTTCCAATGGTATAAGTTGTTCACGATTCCAACACCTGGAGCTCAAGTTATGGCCTTTGCAAGATCAACACTCAACCACCGTCAATCAAAATTGATGGGAAAATCTTAGCCCTTGGATTGATTTTTGTGATTCCCTTAGGAAAATATCTCTATGGCATGGGGTAAACCACAATAGATGGAGTAAAGCTATTGAAGTTTTAAAATATGTTATTTTTAGCGTTTTTTTCATGGATGACCGCATGATTTTTCTGATTTTTGTAGTAGCTAGGGATGATTTTTCCAAAAACAAAGACCAAATATGATTTACTCTCACAATTTCACCCAATTGCAAAAAAAAAATCATTTAAATCAGAGTTCTATAAGTGAACATATCGCTAATTTAAAATCAACGATTTTTGGGGGTTTTGTGATGGCGGTGGGATTGCAGCACTGATAATTTTTCACAAAATGCTTAGATTGCTACTAGATCAGTGTCGTTGGATAGATCATTTTAAGATATTTCTTTTGGTATATTATATGTGGTATTTCAAATGGATATTCGTCTTCTCATAGAAATTAGATGAAAGATTGAAACCCTTGAGCACCATCTCCAAGAGGGTCTACAAGATGTCAGGGACAGTTGTCACAAGGTTCAAAGGTCCTTATCTAGAACACATGAGAGATATCTTACGGAGGACATCAGGGATGCATATACTCAAGAAGTATATGTTTGGTATGATTTTGAGGCCGATTGTGATGATTGGTATATGGATAGTTGTCATTTCTGGGATGACAACCACTTTCATATTTTATTTGATGACTCTACTATATCTTCTATAGAGAACATCAATGTGACAAATTAGGAGTCAGTTATGATTATTAGTGTCCATATAACATATTCTACAGTGGTATTATTCCTTCCAAATTTAGTTACAACCCTTTCCGACTATGTCGATGGATCTTCTTATTTGGATCCACATGACAGTGTCGATCTTTGGAACATGATTTTCAGTTGGTTATTAGGTTCCAATATATTTCACGTGGAGTTCACATGAGCACTTGGACATGAGACCTCAATTTACAATGGCGGTTGGAATAATTCAACATGGTGGCTTTCATTTCTACATGGGACCCTGGTTCTATAGTCTACTTCAGCACTATCGTCCACACTTATCCATGGGACCCCGGTATATGGTTGTACACCCTCATAACAAGCATTGATGACAATGCTTTCTTAAGGGGGATGAAATGTTAGGTATCTAGAGAGTCAATGGGGGGCCCGATAGGCCCATAGTTATAATAGTAGAGGCCATTCAATGTAAGGTGGACTAGGTCCAATATAGTATTAAATAAGGCCTACTATGGTAGTTAGATGCAATAAATGTAAGAGGACTTCTTAGAAAGTTCTGCTTCTAGAAGGTTCTTCCTATAGAATTTTCTTAGGTGGTTGGTAGCACTATATAAAGGGGTTCAAGCAATGTAATGAGATAATGAAGAGATTTTTTGTATTTGGAGTGGTAGCTCAATAGGAGGATGCCCCCTCGAAGAGGCAAGTGAACATGAGATGATCCCTTCCATAATAGGATCCATTGTATGGTGTTTCCCTACCTCAAGGATTTTCTTATAATAAAGTGGTGGTTTTCTATATTTTTCCATATATCTTGTGTGGTGATTGTATTCAAATATATTTGGTACTATTGTGGTATTTTGTATTCAGATCTTGGTTCTTAACAAGTGGTATTAGATCACTTTACTTGATAGGAATTGTGGGTTTTTTTTTGTTTTTTTTTTAGCAATTTTTTTAAGGAGAAGCCAAAGAGGGCCTCGAAATTCCAGAAGATTTATGTGTATTTCTATGCAAAATTTGTAGAAACTAGTTGCATATCTAATTTCCTCATAAAAACACCCAATTTTTTAAAAAAAAACATCATCCGAAACAGAGTCCGAGAAGTAAAGTTATTGAAGTTTTAAAATATGTTATTTTCAAGGTTTTTTCCACAGATGACCGCATGATTTTTCTGATTTATGTAGCATATGGGGATGGATTTTCCAAAACAAATAGCATATCTTATTTCCTCTCACAATTTCACCGAATTTCAAAAAACAAATCATCCAAATCAGAGTTCTGGAAGTGAATATATTGTTGATTTAAAATCAACCATTTTGGGGGGTTTTCATGATGGCGGCGGGACTGTAGAACTCTTATTTTTTCGCAGAATGCTCAGATTGATACCATATTAGTGCCATTTGATAGATAATTTTAATATCTTTCTTTTGATATATTATATGTGGTATTTCAAATGCATATTCGAATTCTCATGGAAATTAGACGGAAGATTGAAACCCTTGAGCACTATCTCCAAGAGGGTCTACAAGTTGTCAGGGACAGTTGTCACAAGGTTTAAAGGTCCTTGGCTAGAAAACATGAGAGAGATATTATGGAGGACATCAGGGATTCATATACTCAAGAATTATATGTTTGGTATGATTTTGAGGCCGATTGTGATGATTGGTATATGGATAGTTGTCATTTCTGGGATGACAACCACTTTCATATTTTATTTGATGACTCTACTCCACCTTCTGTAGAGAACATCAATGTGACAAATCAGGAGCCAATTATGTTTACCAGTGTCCATATGGCATATTCTACAGTGGTATTATTCCTTCCAAATTCAGTTACAACCCTTTCCCACTATGTGGTTGGATCTTCTTATTTGGATCCACATGACAGGTGTCGATCTTTGGAACATCATTTTCAGTTGGTTAGTAGGTTCTAATATCTTTCGCATGGAGTTCACATGAGCACTTTGAAACAATACCTCAGTTTACAATGGCGGTTGGACTATTTCAACATGGTGGCTTTCATTTCTACATGGGACCCTGGTTCTATAGTCTACTTTAGCACTGTGGTTCACACTTATCCATGGGACCTCGGTATATGGTTGTACACCCTCATAACAAGCGTTGATCACAATTCTTTCTTAAGGGGGGTGAAATGTTAGGTTGATAGAGAGGTAGTGGGGGGCCCGAAGGGCCCATATTTATAATAGTAGAGGCCATTCAATGTAAGGTGGACTAGGTCTACTATAGTATTAAATAAGGCCCACTATGGTAGTTAGATACAATAAATGTAAGAAGACTTCTTAGAAAGTTATGCTTCTAGAAGGTTCTTCTTCTAGAAGTTTCTTAGGTGGTTGGTAGCACTATATAAAGGGGTTCAAGCAATGTAATGAGATAATGAAGAGAAGTTTTGTATTTGGAGCAGCAGCTCAATAGGAGGATGCCCCATCGAAGAGGAAAGTGAATAGGAGATGATCTCTTCCATAATATGATCCATTGTATGGTATTGCCCTACATCAAGGGTTTTCTTATAATAAAGTGGTGGTTTTCTATATTGTTACATATATCTTGTGTTGTGATTGTATTCAGATATATTTGGTACTATTGTGGTATTTTGTTTTCAGATATTGGTTCTTAACATCCTCCACCACTTCAATCCTCCACCAAAGGAAATCTCATATAAAAGAGTCAATGAGGTTCTTCATCACAAAGAAGGAAGTGCTAAACAAGGAGTTCAAACTTTCAAGGACAAAGGGATGCAGACTCAATATGAAATGGAATTTCTCCAGAGTGTCTTTTCTCTCAAAGTTGAATTGTTGAATCTGTTGATTAAGGTTGGTTGTCATTGATGTCAACCCTTGAAGAAAGACCCGTAGCAAAAAGGTTTGGGTAATGGACCCAATATTGTTTGATGTAAATATGACTCATTATTGTTTTGTCATTGTTGATAAGAAGTAAACATGGATGAACTCCAAAGTGGTCCCCTTATGGTGAAAGCCCTCATGGGAAGATGCTTTGTGGAGTAAGAGAACCCATGCTTAATTGTGGAATAATGAGATTAAGGAAAGTTATTTTGTCAGGGAAAATATCCTAGATGGATATTTCTTTTCATTTCATTTCCGGTGGTATGTGGAACGTCACATAATTTCTCACGGTTAGAGAGTTATGGCCATGAGAAGTTGGAGACACTAGGTTTGGGTAATGGACCCAAGTTTGTTTGATGGGTAACGGTATGAGTTATGATATGTTTTCATATAATACTATTCTATATGGATAGTATATGTCATTCTATTTCTGGTGGTATGTAGAACGTCACATAACTCCTCACAGTTTGAGAGTTATGGCCTTACGAAGTTGGAGGACCCTCATATGTCATCTAGAAGCCCCAAAAGGTCAAAGTAATCAAAGTGGTTTAAGAGATTTTAAAAGGT